>JABCJY010000231.1:0-282466 GCA_013184415.1 Fusarium concolor | reverse complement strand
TCCCCATCTCCTCTCTAGTCTCTACCTTACACCCACCACCACTAAAACACCACCCCTGTCTCGCCCACGTCGGGAATAAAGGGACCCTGTCCCTATGCAGGGATACTGACCAACTGCCTTCCTACACTGGAAAAATGCGCTCGAATTAACCGCTCTTTTCGACCGCCACGCCGAGGCTCACATGGTAAGTTAACGCAGCGGCACTGTCCGAGTTTTTTTCAGCATGGTCTGAGTTGGGAAGGCAAGCCAACGAAATCTTGCTTGCCAGGGGTTTCGTTCGCTAGGGGGATCTTGAGCGGGAGAATCGAATCGAAGAGATGGTCTGATGGGGCAATATCCGCCGTTGCCGACTTGGCTGGACAGGCATTTGACGAGGATGATTTACGATGCATGAGAGCCAAACGACCAACCGTTGAAGTAGTATTCAACAGCAAAAAAAATCATGAGATTTAGATCTCATGTTGAAGACTGAAACTGAGGTGAGCTGAGGCGTAAGTAAGGCATGTATAAACTAAGTACGAATAAGGCACTCATGTTGCACAAGAGATCTCTACACTGCACTTATGCATACGTCGCTCAAGTATAACCACCACCTCACCCAGGCCTGCATGCGGCATGAGAAAACGCTGACGACTGCACACCATCTTGAGCGTTTGCGGGATGAGGTACGAATGCATACCGCCGGCGTAGTTCCAGGGGCAGAGAAGTTTTGGATGATTAAAATAGCTAAATGCAACCATTTCAGCTGGCGTTTGCATAGCCAGGCGTTGTGCTGCCACACTCTTTGTTTGAATACCGCACCATTTGGGGGTTGTGAGACGCGGCGAATCTCCGTTAACTGTAAGGAGAAGGCTGAGGAGTTAAAGTTTGAAGGATTTGGGGGACCGAGGCTGAAGATTTTGAAGCACATGAATATAGCTTTCTGTCTCTACTATCTTTCTCTCTAGCCATGAAGTTCACATTCTGACTTCCAAATAATTTTTTTATCCTCTATTTCCAACAACTGGCAGGGAGTTGAATCTTCCTTGATTCGTGAGAAAGGACCTATTTACCACCAATCGCAGCACAACTTACCAAACCCCCTGTACCTTGGCCTAAAACCCTCATAACGTCATTGCAACATTTCCAAGAACTGAGAGCCAAGAGTCGATAATTTCTTCATGACAAGTTTAACGGGTAGAATCCGACGTCGAATTTGGGGTCGCGAAATACCGCCTTGTTCTCGAATGATGGGTGAAACAGGCAGTGACGCAAGGTAGGATTGGATCACTTGGCTTACATAGGACTTTTGGGGGTCAACAATTGGAGTGAGGTTCTGCATGATGAATGAATCTTACAATAAGCTTGCTAACTAGGAATAATATCGCGCTATGCCTTACGTCAAGAGATCAGATCTATCCAGTCTAAGGGTCCAACTTGTACACAATACTGCCTTACGAGCCACCCAATCAGTCCCACTTCTCATAGTCGGGAAAGTATCTCTCATGAATCCTCTTCGCATAATCAACAAGCGCTGATTGATTCCTTACGATCGCCGCAGAAGTAGGAGATCTAAGCGCCATTAGCAAAGCTGAATCTTGTCAAAACAATCAATTACTTACGCTTCGCAAACCAACGACGAAACAATAAACCCAAACAGTGTGGCGTCAACATCGGTCGGCTCATCACCACCAAGAGCCCAAAACGGTCCATCGCCCTTCTTATTAATCCTCGCATCCGCCAACAAGGCATCAACACTCTCCCAAACCTCCTCCCTCAAATATGTAATCTCATCATCCGTCAATCGTCCCGTGCCCTGCCCATACGCAGTCCTCGCCTGAGCACTAGAAGCAAGCCACCCTATAACAACTTGCAAAGGAAAAGGCATTGAAGCGAAGAGACCAGAGCGCATGGTGTAGTAATTATCAACCCATCTTTCGCGTGTAGCGTAGAAGTAGACTTTTTCTTCCATGAGGGCTCTAAATGCAAGATCTTGTGCTCTTTGAATAGATGAGATAGATGCATTCAAGTCGGGAATAAGGCCCTGGTCGATAAAGTTCCTGATGATGGATGTTGAATCGCTCAAACTCTCTCCTTCAAAGGTAACATAAGGAATCTTTCCTCGTGGCGCAGTTTTGGGTGATCCGGCTTCTGAGCGGTATTTCAAACAGGCGAAACGAAGTCGAGCTTCGAGTTTGGTAACGAAAGGGGACCACGTAAAGGCCGATGGCTTTCCGGGGCCGCGGAATAGGGTAAGTTGAGGGATTGCTTTGGATGCCATTGTTGTTGCTGGTGGTTTATAATTACTGATTTTAATTGAAGTTTCTATTGTTATTTTCTTATTGATGTTGAATTACTACAGACTATCTCGAAATATCGTGAATTTATATATCATGGTGTTTTATGACTTCGCGCTTCGGTTCCTGGCCGGACTTTCAATCGTTGTCCGGGACCCACATCGGGACGCGAGCGTAGAATTGTCAAGTCCGGCACGGATCCGTGATAAGGGGACCGGGGCCGTGAGGTTCGGGGGTTAAGTGAACGATGTTACTGTGCCTATCTATCCGTTGTCGTGATATCAAGCCTACCACCGTCGTTTATCTCCATAACCTAATAGTGAATGTTCAGCTAATCATGATGCCTCATCCCAAAAGAGTAATTCCGCACTCTCACCAATCTTCCTCAACAACAAGAACCACATAGCTTCAAACGCCAGATTACAAATTTTCTTTCTTCAAAGATTACAAATTGTATCCATTTAAATGAATCTGAAAATCTGAAGTATATAAAATGACTAACAAACTGAGTCTTTCTCGCTTGGACCTTCTCATGTTTCTCAACCTCTCGGCCAAATCCACTCTATTTTAACGTGATGGATCCTCTACACCACCAATCGTGGCGCTCAGCTTTTCCGGAGTCTCCAAGAAAGGCGAAGCACCCGTGGGGAACGACTCCGCACCATGACGCCTTGGAGGCTCTTGGAGAAACGAGCTGATGAATGATAACATCTTCAAACTTTATAAAGACATGACTCTTCCTTTCCGATTATTCCTGAGTATCTAAACACAAGTTCAAATACACAGCCAAAATGAGCGGAAAGACATTCAACGTGGGTATTGTGGGATATGGGTAAGTTCACCACTCTCAACATCATATCATCAGCTGACTCTCAATAGCATGTCCGCCAAGATCTTTCACATCCCCTTCCTCACCCAAACACCCCAATTCAAGCTCCACGCCATTGTCCAGCGTTCGCCCAAGGAGGGAAACTCAGCACCTGCTGATTACCCCGATATCAAGCACTACACAGACTACAAGCAGCTCTTCGCCGACTCTGCCGTGGATCTTGTTGTCATTAGCACTCCTCCTGGAAACCACTTTGAGCTCACAAAGGCTGCTCTCGAGGCCGGAAAACATGTCTTGACTGAGAAGCCCTTTGTTCCTACTTCTGCTGAGGCTGATAAGCTTATTGAGATTGCCAAGCAGAACAGAAAGCTTGTCATTGTCTACCAGAACAGACGATGGGATGCTGACTTTGTTACTCTCAAGAAGCTCATCTCTGAGGGTACTCTGGGCCGCATTATTCAGTTTGACAACCACTTTGATCGCTACCGTATGGTGCCCTCCAAGAACTGGAAGCTAGACCTCCCCCTTTCTCAGGGCGGCAGTGCTCTCTACGACCTGGGCACCCATCTCATCGATCAGGCCTATGTTCTCTTTGGCAAGCCCCAGTCCGTTCATGGCCGTCTGCTATCCCAGCGCACCGGCAAGTTCGACTTTGAGAACCCCGACGGTGTCTCAGCAGAGTTGACCTACCCTGATGGTCTCCTCGTTAACATCCGCATTAGCGTTTTGAGCGCTGAAATTGAGCAGCCTCGTTTCTGGGTCCGCGGTACCAAGGGAAGTTTCCACAAGCTCGGTCTCGACACCCAAGAGGATGCTCTCAAGGCCGGCACAAAGGCTACCGAGGCAGACTTTGGAAAGGAGGATCCTGCTCGCTATAAGCTAGTTGTCGTTGATGACAATGAAAAGGCCCATGAACAAAAGCTCTCGTCCATTGAGACACCAACATACAAGGCTTTCTATGCTCAGCTTGCTAAGGCTGTTGAGAGCGGAGAGGAGGAGGATGTGCCTGTGAAGGCGACAGAGGCTCGGGATGTGTTGCAGATCATCGAGGGTGTTTTCGAGAGTGCTAAGACGGGTAAGGATGTTACTTTTGTGTAGGGTATTTAGTAAGGTATAATGATAATGAAGGAAAAGTTCAGAATTGGTAGACAGATGATGACCACATCAGGCGCACAGGCATTGGGTATGAAATCATTTAGATTAATCATCGTAATGATCAAGGTATCCTAAATAACAACCATGCAACCTATTCAATACAATCCAAGTATAGCAAATAAAAAAGGACGAGCCTCAGACTCATCGTCTATAGGTTTCCTCAATGCATTTCCTCAAGAACATGCTTCAAAAGAACAACTCCAATACGTTATGACTTCTCCTATATGCAAAATTATATATTTTGATCTTTTCCTCGTTCATTTTAAATGGCAAGCATAAATCCTGCAACAGCTGCAATAGCGATAAAGGCACTGCTGGCCCTTGATGCTGAGCTCTCGATTTCGATCTGCGTTCCAATGTATTTAGGGTCGTACACACCAGGGTCACTCTCATCGAGAGTACCGTTCCAGCAGTAATTTGTGAAGCACTCCTGACACTTGTCGGGAACAGTGGTGTTTGTGCGGTCGAAGCTGCGAGAAAGCATGGCACAACCAACACAGATGGGCCAGTCCTTGTCATGGGTGCCGTTGAGCATAGTGGCCGCTGCATAGCCGTTCTCGATGATGGCGGAGAGTTGCGTGGTGTTGATGCTCATCTGGAAGGTGGAAATATTGGATTGGTAGACGTAAGGGTAGTTGGGGATGTAGACGATGAGAGGTGAGGGATCGGACATGTTGGTTGCGTTGCAACCGAAGAAGGTTGGGCGGCTGTTGAGACCCAAGTTGATGAACGTGTTCTTGCCGGGGACGGCGGGGAAAGATGAACCCTCTGAAATGTTGGTGAGAGATCGCTCGTAGGTGGCGATGGGGGATGCGCCGTCGGGCCAGCCGGTGTTAGTGTCGGCTGATGAGTCGAAGGAGAAGACAACGTCAACCTCACGATCCTTTCGGATGTGAGGGTAGTAAGGGATGTTCTGAAGATCCTCACCACCGTCTACGAGGGTAAGTCGGTCAGAGTCGGCGCTTAAGTTGTTGTCCTCGTTCCAGCCCCTGAAGGGGTTGGGGGTCCAGTCAGCAATATCGTTGTTGTCCTTGCCAATAGCCTTGAGAACAGACGACACGGCTTCAACAGCAATATCCGGAACATTGTCAGGAACGTAGTTGTTATCATCTTCGTTGAGATACAGCACGATCTGGTTGAAGAGACTGCTCGAAGTTCCCATGACGAAACCGGCGTTGTCAAAGCCACGAATACAGGACTTATCCTTGGGGAGCTTTCCACCGTCAAACTCTGAACCGACATACTTCAGAGGAACAAAACCGTCGAGAACGGGGTCGTAGGAACCGAGTTCCCAGGGGGTGAACTCGAAGTTGGTCGCGTTCAGGCTGATAATGGTCTCGTTAGGAGCACGGCCGTCGGCAACAATGATGGGCATAGGAGCTTTGCCCTCAGAGAAATCGGGATCGTCGGCGAGGGAGGACCAGGTGTATGCAGGACCACCATCGGTAGCGTTGATGAGCTGATACGAGAGCATGCGGCCCCAGTAATCGGTAAGAGATCGTTCGTAACCGGCGTCCTTCTTATCTCCCACAGCGTCGAAGATCGTGTTATAATACTGGAGAAGGGAGTAACTCTCAGGACCCTCGAGAATGGAGTTTTCCAACTGCCAGATCCCAGGGTAGTTCACGCTCTCCTGGACAGAGGTGAAGTTGTTCATCATCAAACTACCAACGAGCCATCCACCACCGGAAAGACCTGAGAGGTATGTCGCACTTTGTAGAAGACCACCGAGGTTTCCATCCTTGTCGCTTCCATCGGAACGAATATCCCAAGCTGCCAGCGCGCCAGCACCGCAAAGCATAGCACGGTAACCACCTCCAGAGATGGCAATGCCGATATTTGGTAGCGCCTTAGGGTCCGACTCGACGTCCTTGAGGTACTCCTCACTGTTGAAACCGGGGATGTTTAGGCGCTTTAGGAGGGTTCGCATAGGGGCAATTGTCTCGTTGCGGCGCTTGGGAATCCATTCTTTCTCCATTTTCGAGATCGAGTTGCCCTTTCGAATCGTCGGGCGCGTACTCGGGCAATCGACTTTCGCGGGGACGTAGCCATCAGGGGCTTCGGGAGTGCCTCGTTTTGAGACTGATCGGGGAGAGAAATCTGAGTTAGAGATGGCGACCAAGGCATCAGACTCGACTGCGATTAGATCATGTTAGCCACAACCCGAGGATTGGTGAGATGCGATCGCACCACAATCGACTTTATGCGCAAAGCCAAGAATCGTGTAAAAGGAGTGATCGCGTGAGTGTCGACTTACTCGAAGGTCTAGCAACGACAGGGTTCAATACGGCGCTGGCCACCAGCAAAAGGGTGAGGCCCGAAGCAATGGCCATATTCGTAGCCTCGGGCAGGTAAAGGAGCGATATGAAGGGAGAAGCTGCCCACAGCTTCAAAGTAAAGTCGTCGGAAGGAATGGAAGCGAACAATTCGAATTGCTGCTGCTGTATCGATAAATTGGTGACAAAATCGGCGGATATCGTGGAATAAGGAGTGGTCCAGGAGTGGCGGAGAATAAGCTTAAAATACGAAAAGTAAAAGAAATGCGATATACGAATAAAAAGAACTGCCCTGAGAAGAAGAAACAAAAACCAAGGGAATAAAGAGTTACGACACGAGGTCGGAAGTTGTTTGCAAGAAGTAGGATTTAGTGTGGGGTGGTAGTTTGATTGGCAGTATCGTAAACGGTTCTTGAGTCTTGATCCGTGCTCTCTTTTCTTTCCTTTGACCTTCAGTCAAGCAAGGGTTAAAGGAATTTAAAATGTCATCGGGTCGTATCGATATTAAGTAAGGTCCCTTGGGATAGCTCGTCTCTTTCATTCCCCGTGTCATCAGCCAAGGGCACCATTTCTTTTTACAGGCGTTGCTGAGCTCTAGTTTCTCCTCCCTCTGCCTCAACGCCAAGCTTGCCCAGCCCTGCGCCGCCTCTCTGAGCTGTATCGGTCTGATGCAATGTGACAGGCTGGGTGGAGTTTTGTGTTTCTATTTAGAGTTGCACGGCAGACGGGTAGGATAATCTAGGATTGTGGCGAACAATCCATTGTGCACATCAAACCGACAATGTCAAAGAATACTGAAGAAAGACCTGTTTCATTGTAAAAAAACACTCGTGTTATTCCCGTCTGTTGTATCGAATTCGCCCCATGTGACATACCACTTTATGCTTACAGCCCACCCTTAGAGATCCCCTGCATCACCCAGCCACTAACAAACCTTCAACCGTTCCAGGAACACCCGCTGCATTTTATTTCGATAATCCAACCACCACGAGGGATGACCTCACCAACATCACCTAAGACTCGGACTCCTATCGTGGATATTCGTTCGGTAAAGGGAGCAAGATTGTCAAACCCTGCGTATTAAGATCCGCAGAACAAAAGACCCGAATGACATAAAAATTTGGGCATGAAACGCTGTGTTAAGCTAAGCCGGCTGATCATGGAGCAGCAAAATATCCCGATCCACAAAGAGTCTCCATGTTTAGATAACCCCTGGCTATCAGTGCACGTATCACACGGTGAAATTAAAGGGACGTTGCCAATCTCTGAGCCAAGACGGCTTGGCGGCGCGTCTGTCATTCAACATTCACTCACATGCTTCTCACATGAGAATTCATCATGAGAAGCACAAGAGCGCTTAGATATCAACTTGCATCACAAAAACTATGCTATAACTTCAAGTAAGACAATTACGCCGTCCTTCCTTTGCCATGTATAAGCCACTTGCCAGCTCTTGTGGACCATCACTAAGAAGATCTTGCTGGCACTGCCATCTGTCTGTCAGCGGCCAGTGAACCCTTCTTGACCACCCTCGCGCTGAATGGCCGTGAGCCATGTCAGCGGTTGCCTCCATGGCATCACCGTTACTCGGCCGATCCGGAGTTCAGCAGGGTGCATGCCCGCTTACCGGTGCGCCGTCTTACTGTAATTGGTTGTGATGTTCAGCCCTAATAAGCTTCTTAGCTTGTCATCATCTTGTTTTGCTTATGCTTCATGTCTAAGTTGAAACTGGAAGCAAAGGTAATAATAATCTATGTCGTTTATAGTGAACATGACATACCTAGGTAAGGTAGCTAATCAATATGCCTGAACTATGACGTTTTTTATGATGGAGTGCTTTATAAGTTTATGACTTTAAGTTTATTCGTGTGAAGGCCTGCTTTCCATTCTTGGAAATATTCTGAATTCTTCCCGCACCCCAAGATGCAACCCTGTGCTCATGACTCTCAACATTATTCAAACGCATGGGTATCAAATAGAAATAGTCTACTCCGTACATATGCATACTACCTTAATATATCTCATCAGTTGCTCTTAATCGGCATACTCATCCCCTGCGGGCTCTCGTCCGAAAGGATGGTTGAACTTGAGCAGGCCAGTCAAGCCGCCCACCCAAGGGTCATCATCTTCAGTTCTGATCATACATGGCACACCACCATGCCACTCCTCTCCAGGACCAGCACGACCGACAAATTCGCCTTCTACTCGAATCTCCGTCCCTGGTAATACTCCCGCACATCGCTTACCATCAATGCTGAGGTCAAGCTCGCGGCCACGATTCTTAGGGCTCATACGTAATGTGACTTTGGTGTCCAGCGGGAGAACCAGGGATCGGAAGCTGAGACTGCAAGGGCTGATGGGTGTGATGAGGAGAGATTTGACCAGTGGGTGGACGATTGGGCCACCTGCACTCAGACTGTATGCTGTTGAACCTGTAGGGGTGCTGATTAAGATGCCATCAGCTGTGGTCTCAGTAAGAAAATGACCATTCTGATATATATCGATTCTGGCCAGGTGAGGGTGAGATCCTCGATGCACCGATATCTCGTTGATAGCTCTCAGCGATGGCGATGGCTCGTGAGGTACTGCTAAAGCTTTCGCTCCAGTCTTTGCCTCACTTGAAAGTGTATCTGACAACCAATGGTTGATGTTTTTGCCCGAAGGATCAAACACGTCTGCCTTTATGCGATGACGAAGCAGCACCTTGGATGCCCGCTGAGCTCCCATGCTTTTCCCTCTATGCCTTTCCCATGCCGTGTATGAGACTGGACTTATCTTGTCCCATTCGCCTCGGGGGTAGTTGGCCTCACCCATAGCAACGTCACTGCCACTCATAAATGTCTCTCTCCAAGCTTTCTTGTATTCTCTAAAGTCCCACTCCCCAAGGAAGCCTAAGGTTCCCATGTTGAACGAGAGGATCGGGGGAACAGAACCATGGAGCTTATAGAGACTGGCAGCTCGTAGGACAGTACCGTCTCCTCCAAACGTTGCAATGACGTCAATCTTGTCTGCCATGTTGGATCGAGAGTCCGATGTATGGATGGGGAAATCGAGGCGGTCTTTCAGTGACTGGGCGATACGCGGCTCAAAAACGAGGTGGACTTCTGGGTATTCATTGTGGATGTATTTTGAAAACTTTACGACGGCGTCAACGACTTCATCTGAGTATAGTTTGTGTATGATAAGAAGGTTTCGGGGAGGCTTGGGCCAGTTCAACGTAAGTAGTGATGATCCGGGTTTTGTGCCTCGAAGATAACGGGGGATTATTCTATTTGGGAGCTCTGCGATGCTGCGAATTTCGGAGGTTTGGCGGGTGGATGTTGTCGATAAAAGACGGCATGATTGTGGAACTGGGGTGATTCTGGTTGATGGTCGAACAAAGAATCGAGGTGTTGGTCGTCGATGGACCATGGGCTCCACGAGGGCCAGGCCTCTCATAAGAGACCACTTAGACATGGCACAAGTGATTAGGCATGGCATGTGAAAAGAAAAGAAGCCGTTACGGCTGATAAATTTGACTACAGATGACGCCGAAGACGGGAGCTATCCTTGTGCTAGCTCATACTGTATGGTTTGCAACGGCTCTGGCAGAATACAAGATAAGCAGAGGTGGGCTGTTTTTCACCGCCTGCCTGTTCCAACGTAAGATTTTAAACTGAGATGGAGAGATTCAAGGGACCAGATCACGGTATCAAAGACCCTTAAGGTTGACTCAAACTTTAAAGCCTCGATACCAAAGCCAGGATCAGCTGAAATCTGTGTATGACCTGTAATAATGTCTTATTTATCCCCACGATAGCTTCTGTAGATGCAGATCCGACAGCTGCTGCGCCAAGTGATCTCATATTCAGAGCTTCTGATTGGCCAAAATGGATCGGTATTTAGAATCACCGTGCACCGTCTTAGGCGTCATAGGACCTCCCCTCCGACGCATCCGTTATGTCACTCACGCTGTGGTAGCAGCTAACCACAAGCAGGCACGTCAAGCAATTCACCAGGTAAGCTCTTGCTGAGCTAGACCTTGAATCACATGCACAATGTCTCGCAGCCTCATCAGATTTCTTCTCCATCTCCATCTCAAGCTTCGGTAGAAACTGTTTCTCGTACTCGTTTTCATTCGACCCCGAGGCTGGCAGCTTCTACCTCACTGTGTAGGTAGACTGTGCCACGCGACCCCACGCCTTCTTTTAGCTCGACGGCGTTCGTTGACAAGGCAGACACGAAATATAATAGCCCTGAGGGCGCCTTTTCGTTTGTTCTGCTGTTTTCATCGACGTGATACCTCGTACAGAACAGAAAATATCGAGCGAGATAAGACGACACAACTGAGAAATAGACGCCGCCATGGCTGAAACTACAAACAGTAACCCACCGGAGACGGCGATTCCTTCACCAGAGCTGCTTGCTGGTCTTGCAGAGAAGTCCTTGGCGGAGAAGCAGGACCCAAAGGCAAAGACAAAGGCCAAGGAAGAGCATCCTTCGGGAAAGGAAAGCTATGGAACTTTGATGCAACTTGTGCGCGGCTCCTTGTTCGCCTTCTACTTCAACACATGCTGCATTATGTATGGGTGAAGCATTTCCAGCCAGGTACACACAAGCGACTGACATGATCGCAGAATTTTCCTTACCCAGCTCATTGGTGCTCCACTGTACTTCGTTAACCGCGAGTGGTACTACGCCTACATGGCCATGACGAAGCAGTCGTTTTGTCTTACGACAACTGTCATGACTCAAAGATTTGGTCCGACGACCATCCGAATCAGTGGAGACGAGTCGGTCGCCGGTCAGATTAAGCTGCGGCCCGATGGAGGAGTGCAGTTTGAGTTTCCAGAGCGTTTAGTGATGATTGCCAACCATCAAGTATGGAGATGTGCTTTTCGCAAACCTGATATAGACTAATCTTGCTGCAGATATATACTGATTGGCTTTACCTCTGGTGGATTGCTTATGCCAATTCTCCGGGCATGCATGGACATATTTACATCATCCTCAAAGAATCTCTCAAGTATATTCCCCTCATCGGCTGGGGAATGATGTTCTATGGATTCATTTTCATGTCGAGGAAAATGGCATCCGACCAACCTCGCCTGGCCTACCGCCTGAATAAGCTAAAGCAACGCAAGGTTGATCCGAATGGAAAGTCGTATATGGACCCCATGTGGCTGCTTTTGTTCCCTGAAGGCACAAATCTTTCGAATAACGGTCGTAGAAAGTCGGCTGGCTGGGCTGCCAAGAATGATCTGAGGGATCCCGACCATGTCATGATCCCACGGAGCACTGGTATGTTCTTTTGTCTGAACGAACTCAAGGGAAGCATCGAGTACGTCTACGACTGCACAGTCGCATATGAGGGAATTCCGTAAGTTGTAACCTGAAAGCCCTGTTACACAACATTGGAACTGTCGACTAACCGACGAATGTAGCCGAGGTGGATTCGGTGAAGAGTATTTTGGTCTGGCCAGCACTTACTTTCAAGGACGCCCCCCGAAGTCAGTTAATTTTTACTGGCGACGCTTCAAAGTCAGCGATATGCCGCTTCATGACCAGAAAGAATTTGAGCTTTGGCTTCGTGAAGAGTGGTATAAGAAGGATGCACTGATGGAGGAGTACATGACGACCGGTCGTTTCCCGCGTATGGCTGGTGCGAAAGTCGACTATATCGAGACCGAGGTCAAGACTCGAAAGCCTTGGGAGATCCTTCAGATCTTTACTGTCGTTGGGACCGCTGCGTTGATTTGGCACAACATCAAGAAGACAGTCTTGACTATGACATCGGTGTTTCGATGATATGAACCGAGGCTCGGTCAGGAACAAGGAGGCAACATTGGCATTGTGAAAGGACTCGGTGTATTTCCGCTGCAGGTATATTAGAGGATTGCATGATGGCTGAAGGTTTCACAAAATCCTTCAAAGTGAATAGACAGGTTACAGGATGGACTCCTGAAGGTGTGGATAGGAGATTTTTCTCCCTTTGGTTTGGTCTTTTGGTATTGTATACGGACGGCGGGGAGCAGATACCGAGGCGCATATTGGGCTGGGACGGCACACGAGAAGAAACGACATGATGAGATGACGCGTGTAAAGATTCGGGCAGTGTCCGAGAGGTCAATGACATTCTTGTGGTTTAGTTAGAGTATGGGTATCGGAAGATTTGGCAAAGCGTTGAATGATGCATTTAACCATTGGAATCGAGAACCACTCACTGATGAGTGATTGATGGATAACCAACCATGCCGTCGGTGCGTGCCGACAGCCAAGGCGACGACCCGCAAGAATTGCCACAAAAAGAAAACATTGCTTGCGATACATAGTGTCTGTGTGTATGTCTACTGCAAGCCATCACGGTGACAGCTCAGCCCAGGTCAAGACAACCATAAACTAGCGCGCTCAGAACCGCCCAACGAGGAGCTAAGAATAAAAGTATGAACTGAAATGCCCCTAGAGTCGAAATTGGAGCAAAGCCTCGGCATCCAAGGTCGCTCTATGAGCCGTTATTGGCTCGGAATATCAGAGTTGATGCGGGGGTGGGGGAAACGCGGGGGAGATGAGTAGCGTCGAATCAAGCGTTGAATCAAGTGTCTCGAAAAGGCTGCCAGAATAAAATAATGAGGTGTGCTTGGTTAACTGTTGCAGCTAGAAGGGACGGATTGAGATTGGCTTCATAGACAAGATGTGATCTAAAGAAATGAAAAGGAGGTGTGGCTTGCGGTAAGGGGAGGGGAGGGGAGCCTTGTCTTGTTGTGTAAGTGAGTTGATGTTGTGTTTCCTAGCAATAGGATATTAGATTGGCACAGCATATCCTATGTATACTACGTTGGTTACTCGTCAATATTACATAGTAACATTAACATGCAAGCAATGCCAATGCTCGCTTCGAGACTCAACCCATGCAACACACAGGGCGCTCGGATAGCAATCAAATTCCACAATAGAAGTCCACAGTTGAAAGTGTATATTTCTCGTTCTGCTGTTATTCCTCGAGGTAAGGGAACAGCTGATTTACCACACTTGACCTGAAAAGGGGCTACCGCACAAACAGCCAAGACTGCACTATGCAAGCCTCTTCTCTTCTCTCTGCCTGTCCTGCTGATACTGTACGGCTCCTCAATGACAAGCCCTCCATCGCATCTTGCCCCAAAACAGGCAATCCTCCGGGCGTAGCAGCTGTATACCACGATATTACCCCGCAAAGTTTTCCAAGCTCCATGTCCACACCCCAGATTTCTTGGTGGAGAGCGGGAGATCTTGCGGGGGAAGGTTAATAGTAGTCGAATATTGGGGGTGTAGTGCACACCGTTAGGTTGTATTGTAGGTGAAGTGAAATCGGCTTGACTTGGCATTGACCGCCACCCGAGGCCTGGGTTTTGTATTGGAGTTTGGTATTGGTTCGATATCGAGATGTTGGGCCAGGGTTGAGAGCCGTGTATATAAGAGAGGCGACGATCTTGACCAACGAGACAGAATAAACTGGAGACAAAGAGCAGCGATACAAGACAAGCAGACAATAGCTGCTTGCATTTCATCTGCATCTTCGTGGAACCTGGTTCCTTTCTCCTCTTCTCATTTTTGACACTGCCCATTCATTCAAAAGGGGGCCAGTGTCCTGCACTTTCTCCTCCGTGTAACACGCCTCACCTGCCTCGCACTTTTCTTCTTCTTCCTCCCTCTTATTTTTCTCTCCTCCTGTCCCACACAATTTCAATTTCACAACTCCACCATCATCTGTTTTGACAGATAACCGCCACGCACCATGGATCGGCCAACTGCGGGAGACGACTCCATCGAGAAGCAGGCCGAGTTCAATCATCTTGACCAGGCGCCCAGCAAGGTCAGCTCTGAGCTCGATGTCGACCATGGCTTTACGCAAGAGGAGCAGCGCAGTATCATTCGGCGCATTGATCGTCGACTTGTCGTGACCGTCGGTGCTATGTACTGTGTTTCGCTCATGGATCGAACAAACATGAGTGCTGCCAACATTGCGGGCATGAGTACTGAGCTCCAACTTACTGGTTTCCGATACGTGGGTCTTCTCTTCTTCTGAGCGTGAACTCGACTGACAATTGCGATAGAACATTGCCAATTTGGTCTTCTTCATTCCGTACATCATCTTCCAGCCACCTTCGACAGTCCTCATCCGCCGAATCGGTCCCCGCTTCCATCTGGCTCTTATCACTATGATGTGGGGAGGAGTCATGGTTGGCATGGGATTCGTCAAGAAGTTCCCTCAACTTGCAGCTCTTCGAGCAGTTCTTGGTTTCTTCGAGGCTGGCTTCTTCCCCAGCTGTGTTTATCTTCTTAGCACGTGGTACACACGATGTGAGTTTTCCACTGCTAAATACCTAGCAATCAACGCTAATCAATGATCATAGACGAGGTTGGAAAGAGATACTCAGTCTTCTATCTGCTTGGATGCGTTGCTTCAGCTTTCTCCGGTATTCTGGCCTATGGTGTACGTCTCAATTCACCTTACAGTCCTCACTTCTGCTCACACGTTACAGCTTATGCAACTCCACGGTCGCGAGGGTATCACCGGCTGGCGCTGGATCTTCATCATTGAAGGTGCCATCACTATCGCCCTTGGTATTGCTGGATACTGGCTCCTCGTTGACTTCCCTGATTCTAAGCGAAAGACATGGTCGTTCCTCGGTTCCCGCGAACGCCAATGGGTCGTCGATCGCATCCGCCGTGACCGTGGCGACACTGAGGTTCCTCCCTTTGAGCTGGGAAAATTCCTTCGAGGCGGTGCGGACTGGAAGGTTTGGGCGTATGCTATGATCTTCTTCGATACCACCACCCTGAGCTATGCTCTTGCTTACACCCTGCCCATTCTCCTCGTTGGAAACATGGGTTTCAGTGTTGGAGCAGCTCAGTGTCTCGTTGCGCCTCCTTACGCCTTTGCCGGTATTGTCATGTTCGCCACTGGCTGGGTTGGTGACAAGTACCAGATTCGAGGCCCCATTATTATCTTCAACATGCTTCTCTGCCTCATCGGACTTCCCATCATGGGCTGGGCTGAGAGTGCTGGAGCTCGCTACTTTGGTGTCTTCCTCGTCACTGCCGGCGCCAACAGCAACATCCCAACTACCATGTCCTTCCAGGCCAACAATGTCCGCGGTCAATGGAAGCGAGCTTTCTGCAGCGCCACGCTTGTGGGCTTTGGCGGTATTGGCGGCATTGCGGGCAGTCTGGTGTTCCGTGAGCAGGACAAGCTCACGGGGTACAAGCCTGGTATGTGGGCTTGCATCGCCTGCTGTCTTGTGACTGTCATTCTCGTTTGTCTCTGCGACTTGGACTTCAAGAGACAGAACGCCCAGGCTGACCGGGGTGAGAAAGTGTTGGAGGCTCATGATGTGAGTAAGCCCCCTCATGCTGACATAACATCACTGACAATTAATTCTAGGACGGTGCTTCTTCCGACTTCCGCTATACTTACTAAGATGAATGAGTTTATGTCAAACGCTGGAATGAGGTTGTTCTACTGCTATGTATCTGTTTCAATCTAGCCCAATAACGTCCGTTGTTCGCATCTCTTGTCTTTCAGATACCTTACACTCATCTTCGTGACATGTTCGCCACAGACAAAGCTCTTTTTGTCACGCCAAACGCTGTTCGTCCTCCCGAGTCATATCTGGATAGTGTTACTCTTTGATAGCGCCGTGTCTCTTGTTCATCCAACCATGACCATCGCACAATGACACTCCCACCTGAACACTTGAGCTCCCACCGCCTTCGAACAAAGGAGAAGTTTTCTTCACCATTTGCACAAAAGCCCAGCTCATCCCAGTGACGTTTCTACCGTACGAAAATATTGTTCCTCATCTCGATCATGAGTCATCCTGAATACGCTGTTCCGGTTTATCTGGGCATCCTTGCTGTTCTGCTGGTTTTGTGGCTGTTGCTTCCTATTATATTTATCACGCTATTGTTCGTCAAATGCCGTCTTGAGAGGAGAGAGATGGAGTGGTTGGAGGAGGGTTTATTGGTTCCAGAGGAGGAGATACGTATGAACTATCAGACGTTCTTCCGGGGATTGGGGAAGGGGTGAATGAAATTTACGTTGGAAGTCGAGGGTGTCATCACATCTTCCGGACGAAATACTGACAATTAGGCTTCCAAGAATTCCAACCAACTGTTGATCAGTTGAAAAATACCAATAGACTATTGATTAGTCCTACTGTGAGTCATCTATCTATATACAATTGCATTTCTAGCATTTACATCATGAACAGAACCATCGCAACACCGAAGACGGCAGTAAACAGCGAGGCCTGAACACCACTAGCCGCATTACCGTCTCCCCCAGAGCTTCCTCCCTTGGCCTTCGCCTCGCTCTTCTCAGCATCCTCGCTGCTAGTAGCATTCGTCTTGACAACACGCTCCTCCAGCTTAGGATCAAGAGGGTTGTGCTTATCAAGGTATCCAATGAGCACCTCATCCTGCGAATCAAGGGTAGCGACGTTCTTGGCATTGATGCTGAAGAAGTTATCACCTCCGCCAGCGATGAAATCAAGAGTGACGATCTTGTACTTGGTCTTGTCCTCGAATGCCTTGCCGTCGAGAGTCGCGTTGATGAGCTTGGAGCCGTTCTTGTTATCGGGGTTGTACTCAATCTTGAGACCCTTGGAAACTTGGAACCACGAAGTGATTTGCTTGTTGTTCTTCTGGTTAACGCGCGTCACGGCACCCTCAAAGACCTCCTTGAGCTCGGCACCAGTGAAGGTGAGCTCCACGATGGCGTTGCCGAAGGGGAATGAAGTCAGAACTTCACCGCGGGTGATGTTTCCTTCATCAATGGTTGCGCGAACACCACCAGCGTTAATAAACGCAAAAGCGGGCTTCTCGTCGTCGCTGCGGCTTTGGTCGAGACGGTACTCGAGCATAGCGTCAGCCATAACCTGGCCGAGAAGACAATCTCCCTGCTGACACTTTGACTGGTCGAGTTCAGCCTTTGTGAAGCCGACGACTTCAGCGGCGAACTTCTCAAAAGGACCGCGCCACGACTTGATCTTCTTCTGGAGATCCTTGTCCATCTCGGTCTTGTTGGTCATGTGGATTGGAGCACCGTGGTATTCGAGAGCTTTGCCGTCCTTGTCGAAGGTCAGATCGATGGAGCCGAGGTACTCACCCCATCGGTAGGCAGTGACAATAAAGACTTCGTCACCATGGATGTTCTTGACAATTGTGGGATACTTGCCCTCGGCGTTCTCCATGTCGCCAAGGGGAGTGTGGCTGTGGCCTCCAATGATAAGAGACAGACCCTCGGTCTTAGCAGCAAGTTCCTTGTCAACATCGTAGCCAATATGTGTGAGCGCAACAATGCGGTTGATGTCGGTCTTGTTTCGGATCTCCCAAACAGCCTTCTGAACTTCAGTAATAGGATCAAGGAAAGTCGTCTTGTTTCCAACACTCGAGATTCCAGGCGTAGTATCAGTCGTAACACCAATAACCGCCAGATCATGCTTCTTAAAGATCTGATAGTTCTTAATCGTCTTGTTAAGACCATCGTATCCACTCTTGACATTGCACGAAACAACGGGGAACGTCAAGTTCTGGAGAAACTCGCCGAGCTCCTCATCGCCACCATCCCACTCATGGTTTCCGAGCGTCATGGCATCGAATTTCAAGGCGTTCAAGTTCTCAGCGATCTTGGAAGGTCCGTAGAACGAGTAGAAGAGCGTTCCTTGGAATTCATCGCCTGCATTGAGCCAGAGGTTGTCAGGGTGGTCTTTTCGCAGACCGTCGACTGTGTGCTTGATGCGGGCGTAGCCACCGAAGCAGCCCTTCTTGGGATCAACGCAGTCTGTGCCTGACTTTGCGAATTCGTCGAGATGGGCGTGGACGTCGTTGACGTGGAAGAACGCTAGACATGTCAGTCAATTGAACTCAGAAAACATCATGATCAACGTACAGATGTTGTAGTTTCCATCATCGTCGATGAATCGCTTATTCAATCGCTTGGTGCTGTAGAGCGCATCCTCAGCAAAGACAGCGCCCGTCAAAGCGAGGGCAGTCAGAGTAATTGACGACTTCATGATGACCACTTCTCAGACACAAAGAAAAGGTGAACATTGCAACGTCAACAGGAACTGGCCGTCGCTCTCTTTAATTTGACAGCGGCCCCGGCCGATCAACAGTCGCGTCGTGCAAAGGTTCCATGAGAAAGGATCGCCAAGACACACGTGGGCGACGTGAGTGGCCAGCCGAGAGAATCCATCATAATTCCTCCTTCCTGAAGGGCCAGCAATTGAGTTATCGGCTTATCGTATTATTTGGCAGCGTCTAGAAACGTGTATCTTCAACCCAGTGGCCAAGACAGTCCTACCCGTGAATAAACACCGAAAGATAGTAAACAACGGAGCTGTCCGACAGATGAGGAAGGTTTTCCTTATAGCGCCGGCCAAGCAGTTTCAGCTCGCGGGCCAACAAAAGTCTAATTGATCTTGTATGATCATCTCAGCTACAGGCGGTGTAGCAGACAATACCTGTCGGGCCTGTCAAACGCAATGCAATGTAATATAATACCAAGTGGTTGCAAGATCATCATGATTGATCACTGGGGCGATTTACTTTAATCTTTAAGCTTAAACCACAGGGCTAACGCCTCCCTAACGAGACGAGCGACATTCTCCGTCACAAATTGCTTGTCGCCACGACGTTCAATGAATTGCCCATTTCAGCGACCGAACTTTTCCGTCAGCTTCTGGGATTAAATCGAGCGACATTCCTATTCCAGTCTAGTCTAACTGCTGCACAACATCGCTAGTTAATCTGCTGATCAGTCAAAGCGATAACTACTGTACGATAAATTGATTAGTATTACTATGCTTTGCTAACCATGTAGTAAGCGGATTCCGGAGGATCATGCCCGATGACTATGGAATTACCTAATGCTAGGAAGTGCTAGCTTGTACAGGCCGCAGGGGGTCTGCTTTGTTAGTTTTGCGACGTTCCTACCACATCATCTTCCCATAGGCTAGATGGTGATACCTAATTAGAGCTATTAAGATATACTGGATGCCACATAACAATAGGGAGACTTCTACACTTATATAATATATATGAGACAGTGAAGTATCTAGTAAGTAAAAAATTAATAAAACAGACCCCTGTGGCCTGTATCCATTTAGATAGACAGATACTCGACTGTGGTTGGACAGTGAAGTCCCTGAGAGGACTGAGCACAGCAGTCTGGCCAAGCTACACGACTCGAACATGTTACGATGGCTTCTCCCAAGAACATATAAAAGAAAAGAAAAAAAGCCACAAAATCCGTATAGCTTCCCGACGCCCTTCGGCTTTTCTAGCGTCGAGGCGGTAGGTCCAAGAAGCCGTCGGTGCGCCTTGATGAGTTAGTCCATAAAGTACTGTGTTAGTGAAGTGTGGCTGATCGTCGCGTATTAAACAAGCTTACCCTATACCGGCACTTCACCGCCAAGGGGTTTCCGAACCAGAATCACTTTTCCATGGACGATGGGACAATGTCCGAAATGTCCGAAATTTCCAGACTTGAGTCAGTATTATACTATTTTCTCAGTATTATGAATCAAAACAACTCAGTGTCAGTGATCTCCTGATCTGCCAAAATATCCCTGTTGCGCATTGTCCGCCTGCAGAGTGATAGATCGACTTCACGATCACAGGACAGGGTTCTTTTATCAATAGTTACTCCGCAGATAATAGTAAGGCGAGTGAGTGGCTTGCTCTCGCAGTTCAGATGTACTAAATATCTATAAACCGCCCTCGTGTTGCAGCCTCAAGACCGAGGGATTTTCATGTCCCCTGTCTGAGCAAGCCACTCGAAGCACATCGAAGGAATCGAAACCAACAATATCACATCTCATAGCCTCATCATTACCGATCATGCAGACCGTTCAAGCCACATAGATCAGCCAAGTGGGAGGCCTACACTAGTTATTAATCATAACCGTAATCCCTGGAACGGCAAACTCTCAACACTCAGCTCTTTGACTACAGCGGCAAACCCAAATCCTGTGGAATGAGCTCATTTTACTTGCCAAGAGATAAGAATATACCGAAAATCATCTAAAGATCAGAGCATTTCGAAAATCATTTCTGTGCTCATCTAAGAGCCAAGACGGCACCTTACCCACGCTGCAGAATTAGTTGAAATCCCTCGCCGCCCGAGCAACGATGATCACACGTCTCTAGCCCCAGATTACCACGGAACGGCGCGCAAGCTGGTAGGAACGGATGAGGCACCCTGGGCTGTGCTCATGCTTCTTGGATCACAGGGCTGGCCAGGCAGAACTAGAAGAAACCGTTTGCATAAAACCGCCTCAGCTTTGGTGATGTGACAGACCAAAACGGCTCTTCCTAACTTGATAGAGCTAGTAGAGGCTAAAAATCCAGGGATCTTTTGGAAGCTGACGAGACTTGAGCTTGGTGATCAACATACCGGTAGTTAGGGGTCTGTGCTGTTTGTATGAGCTGGATTGATACCGATTCGCTGGCTTTGATGGAGATGTTGCATAGTGTTGTAGTTCATTATTTGTTCATCGAAGAGTTTACATTTGCTCGATCTCCATGCTTGCGTGTCCTATAGGTTATCGAACTACAAGTTCCTTAGCATCACTGGCCAATGCGTCTGCGTGATGACGGTGGCTGAACATCGTCTCTGTTGTTTGAAGGTGAGGCTGCACATGTGGCACTTTTCGACCGAAGCATCCCCGAACCGAAGAATCGACAGGGAATCTCTAGTCGGGAGTTGCGGGCAATCGAAACGCCACCACAAATACTGTAGGTGCACTGGTGCAGATTGTACTGTAGTATGCATGGTAATTGCAACCTTGCACGGACAGGGTCCTAGAACGAGAATGAGAAGGTACATTTGAAGGGCTGATCGAGAGTGCCGATGGAATAGATCTGGCAAGTCGGCCGAACAAAGGGTCTGAGGTATGGCATGGTCTGGACTGGACTGGACTGGGGTTAGAACTTGTTTCTGAGCACTAGATAAAAGTGGCATAGAGTAAGAAGTAGGAATAGGATAAGCGTGATATGTCAGAATGGCGTGAACACTTGAATTAATTACGGGTTTTTGTGATAGTCTATGAAAATAGCGTACTTGAACGCATGGGTATATCAAATTTAATATTGGATAACTTAAGTTGCATACCAGTCCCCAGGTCCAGGGTTGGAGATAAGACAAAGCCCACATGATGTGCATTCGAGCCTCCTATTTCAAGGGACTCGAAGTGAAGCGAAAGACATTTTAATAATGATTTATAAGCGGAGAACAACAAGAAAAATGATATGCGGCAGTTTTTGAATTTCTTCTTACATACGGGCTTGGCCCATTTGCGTCGACGCAGAGTCTTGGCACGATACTACATCAGCCACGCCTATTGCAACCACAAGTTGGCAAAGAAAGAAACTTGGCAATAGGTCCTGTTTCGGGACGGAAATGCACTGTACTAGAGAGTGAATACTGTAGATGAGATCGTGGCAGTGAAGGTATATCGAAAAAGATGAAGTCACCACGGCTCAAGCCGAAGTATGTGAATGGCAGAGATGAACTGGACGTCATAAAGCAATCAAATCAGACTTTCAGGGTCGTCCTTCTGCCAAGACTCGGCGGCAACGGCACTGCGCCCCCCCTTGTTCTAGTTGGAAATATGAGTTACCCCAAAGTTTCAACTCCCGAGCCCACGGAGCCGGAGCTGGGCTGGGCTACGCAAGAGTCAGGACTATCAAGGTTACAGTACGGATAGGCTACCTCTTCCAGCGTCTCCGGACAGTGGAGGGTTTAGTAAACAGAGCCATGGCGGCACGTATACGCCAAGTTCCATTCCATGGCGTCTTGTCCTGTCTTGTCTTTGGTGGGATGAGAAAAGAGGCGCCTGGGGCCAAAAAAGACGGGCTCAACTCTATTTTGCTACCAACCATGCCATGCCGATGCAGAGACGAAACGGAGAGGCCGAGCAGGTTCCTGTCGAAACCTTGTAGACAGGGATACAACACGAGCAAGCATCCGACCCAGTACTGTACATTCTCAATCTCAACCCAGCCTCCGCCGTTATCTAACCGGTTAAATGGCGCGTGGCCTGGCCCGTTGAGAATTCATCGCTCACTGAGACCGTACAGAGAAACAGTAGAAATAATAAGAGACAAGAACAAAAGCTGATTCAGCGTTGACCGTGTCAGGACTGTGGAAACCTGGACCCAAGCTGAAACTTGACTTTGAGGCTGGCTTTGGACTCGGTGATCATCATCATCACCACCACCACCACCATCTATTCCTTCCTTCCTTCGCCTCACACCAAACTGTTGGAAAGCCTGTCTGCCAGTGAGTGTCAAATGTCACTCGTCTATCGACACAGCCTCATGCCAAGGGAGCTTGTTCAAGCACGAGGCGAAGAGCCGAGTAAGTAAGCAGATACATACAGATCGGTAGTTGCATTTTCTATCTCCATGTAATCGCTTTTTCTTGCGTAAGATTGTCCGTCAAAGCTCATACCAAGACTTCTGCTCTGCACAAGTTGAGACACGGACTCGACCGGGGGAGTGGGATGTGGATTATCTTTTAAACACCAACATCTAAGCTGAAAAGATAACCTGCATCACTACACAACCAACACTATTCTACTACTACACACACTACACTGCTCAGGCCTCCCTGACCTGGACATGGCAGCCTCGTCAAATGGAAATTATCACGCCCCAGGACTACCAGAACAACGCTCGCAAGCGACAGCGTCGCAGTCTTCGTCCCTGTGACGCCTGTCGGAAGCGCAAGACTCGCTGCGTCACAAAGGACGGCGACGGAGATTGCGTCCACTGCCAGCTGAGAGCTACGCCTTGTACCTTTCAGCACGATCCGCCAGAGCGTCAGGTCGCCAGTAGCAGCAGTAGTGGTATTCCCATTCCCATCCCCGGGAACAGCACGGTCAACATCCAGGATGAGATACCTGAGGAGCAGAGCCAGACCTCAGCACGAAGCATGAGCCAGAGCCGTAAAGAGTCGCGAGACGATGTCCAGTCAGTC
The DNA here is from genome assembly GCA_013184415.1 of Fusarium concolor. Taxonomy (NCBI): domain Eukaryota; kingdom Fungi; phylum Ascomycota; class Sordariomycetes; order Hypocreales; family Nectriaceae; genus Fusarium; species Fusarium concolor. The sequence goes on along the minus strand of JABCJY010000231.1, from coordinate 258,928 downwards.
CACTCAGTGCCATCAGTCCAGACTTTTCTCTCACCCGCCGAAACACGCGCTTCTGCTGATAGCGGCATTCCCATTGCTCCGCCCTCGGTCATGATCCCGGAGCTGGGTCCCCTGGATCGCACTATGGGATGTTCTTCTACGCGGTTTGCAGAGCTGTATGGTCTTGGGAGCGATATGGAGCCTATACTAATGCGACATCGTCCCTATGACCCTCAGACTCACGAGTTTAGTCTCGACACACATGCTATTCGACGCGTGCTCGAGAGAGACGACGGTCAGGAGTATCCTCTAACGTTTCACATGGCTCGTGACGAAAAAGCAGTCGAAGGCGATCCGACATTTTCTCAGGTCGACGCCATCGAGAGCTGTGTCCGACCTCACGGCCCCAGTCTCGTCGAGCTCTTCTGGAGACACGTACAGCCGTGCTATCCCATCCTCTCCAAAGACCCCTTTACCCTTGCTTACAGCCAGTCGTACCGGCGTATTCCCGCCGCCCTCCTCGGAGCAATCTATCTATCCGCGATTCGCTGGTGGACCTACGATCCTGAACTGTCTATCAGAAACCCCCCTGACGCCGCCCTCCTCCGCAGAATGCTACGGACAGCGATCCCAGCGTCTTATCACCGCCCGAAGCTCAGTTCCATCCAGGCCGCGCTCCTGCTCCTACAGTGCCAGCCCGAAGACCCCCTCAACCCAGACCACACATTCCAATGGGGCCTCACTTGCCAGGCGCTCGCGATAGGCCAATGTCTTGGGCTTCACCTCGATGCGAGCAACTGGACTATTCCCCAATGGGAGCGCAATGTTCGCAAGCGTCTGAGCTGGGCGCTATTCATGCAGGATCGGTGGACTGCATTGGCTTACGGCCGACCTGTGCATATTCACGATGACGACTGGACAGTTGGCGATCTCACACCGGTCGACTTTTCTGATTTTGACAGCGAGGGTCATGCTGCTGCCTCTGTCTCTGGATCCGTGTCCAGTTCTGTTTCTGTATCTGGCTCCGACGATGACCGAAGATCTATTGCTGCTACTGGAATGACACAGTTTATACAGATGGTGCGGTTGACGCAGATTCTATCTGTTGTCTACTCCAATTTCTACACAGCGCGAACCTGCCGTGAGCAAGATACCATTATTCTCTTCGACAAGGCCCGTCCGCTCTTCGAGATGTTGACAAATTGGTACCATAGCATCCCTCCGACGCTGCAGATGAACGTTATTTACCAGCGGAAATTATGCTTCCACGGGTATCTTCACTTCTCCTATTACGGCGTCGTCATGACCCTGCTGCGCCGCTTAATCCGATCTTCAGCACTCCCACCGCGATGTTCTGACGATCGAGTCCTCTCCAGCATTCGCCAGATAGCTCTTCAAACAGCGCAGAGCGCAATAAGCTTTGTGATTAGCTTGAGACCTGATCATCTCGAGGCATTTTGGTACTTTACATCTCCCTACCTCTTCTCGCTCCTCGGCTCCTTTACCACATTACTTCTCGTCACTTCTCTATCCTCGCAGGAGCGACATTTCTGGCAGGAAACTCTCAACTCATATCTCTGGAATCTTCGCATGATGAGCAAAAGCCATCAACCCATGCAATACGCCGTTAATCGTCTCGAGGGCGCCATATTGCGCGGTCTGGAGCACTCTCTCGCTGTTAATCTCAACGAGCCGCTTAACGATAAAGTCAGCCCAATGATGGGTAATTATGCTGCTGATGTTTATGAATATACTGATTTCGGGGACTGGGATCTTGCGGCGGGAGCGTCTGGTCCGTATGATCTCCTCAGCGGCCTGGTGATCCAGCCGAATCCTATGATGCCGCAGGAAGATCTAGGTTGAAAGAGCCGCGGTGGGGGAGTTTTGCGGCTGCAGGTTAATAGAAGAATTATTCGGCATCATCGAGTCCATTGTCTGACTCAATCTCGCCGTCCTTGAAGCACGAATGCCGCATATTAATATCAACTAAATCAACCATGCCATCTTCCACAAACCATCCCAATCTTCGAACGCCGTCTCGGTCGTCGCTTGTCCAGTTGGGCGGTATAGGTAATCGGAAACTCAGCGCTCGTCCTCCGCAAAACACCTCGACGAGCTGACCTCTCAAGAAGAGGAAAACTCCATCGACAAGGCTAACGTTATCGTGTCGTACTAACTCGGGTCCGTCGATGGGTCGTGGGATGTGCATGCGGTACTGGTCTGCCCAGAAATCGTCGAGGGGAGGAAAGTCGGTGATGAGGGCCACAGAGAAGAAACCGTTTCCATGGGGGCTGAACTGAAGACGATGGCCTTTACCGGAACTGTCGGTTTGGAGCATGACTCCGAAAGTATGGGCATCGCAAGCTGCGACTTTGAAGTCGACCATGAGATTGCTCTTCCACTCAGCAGATCCCAACTCGGGGAAATGAGTCGCTGTCGTTCCGAGAGAGCAGAGATATAGGCTTGGAGCAGCATTGCTTTGCGAAACAGGCTTTGAGACCTGCCATATAAAACTCCTAAACTCTTGAGAGGCGTCGATGCGCAAACAGGCGTTTGTGTCCGCCCACATAACTCTAGTAATAGCAAGATTACCTCCCCAAAGCCACTTCTTGTCGTCATCCGCATAGTCTCCTATCCAGCCAAAGCTGACTCTCTTGTCGGGGTTTCCAGCTTTCGGGCACGATTTAGCTGCATAGTATCGTCGCCCATCGAGTCGTCCATGTGAACCATCTCTTGGTACACGGAACGGTCCATATGGTGTGTCAGCCATGCGGTATACTGTACCTGCATTCGGAGCATGGAATCGCGAGTATACGAGATACCACTTTCCATTGGGTAGCGTGAATATCTCTGGACATTCGGGGCAGAAGACATCGTTTGGGGCGTATAGTGGCTCAGGCGCAACAGTCCAGGCCTCGAGATCCGGCGATGTTAGTAATGCGATACATCCTCGACTCCAATATGGGCCACTGGCAAGACGGGTAGCAACAAGCATCCAGTATCGACCCTCAGCGCGGTTGTAAAAGACAAAAGGATCTCGAAAGTCGATATCCTCAAACTTATCGAGTCCTCGGCCTATGATTGTGATTGGTGTCTTTTCCTTTTCGAAACTCGAGCCATGAAGGTCGGTTGATTTTGCGCGAAGTATCGTCTGCCGACCATTTTGCGACAGATTATACCCTGTGTAAAAGAGATTCATGTTCTGGTTCAGATCAAGCACTGCGCATCCCGTCCATGCGCCGTCAGCATCGGGATCAGAGGTTGACTCTCCAGGCGCCAAGACAGGCGATGGATCTCGCTTCCATTCGAGAAGATTTGTTGATCGCAGACGTGACCATGTTGATCTGAGACGCTCAGGGTGGTGTTTTGTGTTATGTGGGGTGCTGAGATGGAAGACGTGGTATGTGTCGTCAACCAGAAGTGGGATGACATCGGCGGAAGCTTGGTTGATTGAGGAGCGAGAGTAGTGACAAGTGTCGGGAGGTGGAGTTGGGACTGGGAAGATTGATCGCATCGTGGTGGTGAGAGTAACAAGTGTAAGTAGAGTTTGATGTTGTTGATGCTGATGTGGTTATGGAGGTTGGAGATGGAGCTGTAGTTGGAGCTGTTTGTTAAGGTAGTTTAGTTGTAGTTGACTGCGTGCTATGTATAATTGTATCTGTATCCATTTCGGAGGAAACGTTGCTTGCTTCCACTGGTCGAACAGACTTGTTTCTTATATCTCCGTGCTTGGCCTGACCCTATGATCCATAGTGATGGCCAAGGCTTGGCTTCTTTCGCTAATAACTGACTCTCTCGAACTGACAAGGAGGAAGGAATTTGGACTAGATTTAAAAAAGAATAAAATGCAACCGTGCTCCTGTTCTTTTCGCACCCGCCGGGCCAGGGTCCCCAAATGGCCCATTAGAGACTGGCCCCGGCACCAAGATGGCGCGGCGCTTCCTCAAGCAGTTAAGCTTCATGACTCGGTCGAAACTTTATTCTGATGATCTTGAATTGGGTTGGTTTAGTTTGGGTAGAGACAGAAGCCCAATTATCTCTAACGGAGTCCCAATGGAAGAGGGGGCTTATTGGACAATTACTTACGGTTTCAGGCTTGAGCCAGTTATCACTTGACTTATCGAGCTGATCATCTGTTGACTATTATCAGATCGTGTGAGGTCGTGAACTGATCATTCATTGCGTAATATCCTCATATCCACTCCAGCGGTATTACCGATAATCACCATCTCACTCCGAAACAAAGCTAGACCCAGAAGCCGTTAACTATCCCTCCCCTTCAGCCCTGTAACGCGCGGCCGTTAATCTCAAGAGCATAGTCTCTGCGCCCGGAGAAAAAAACACGAGCCATGCCCAAAACCATCAGATATCCCTATGTCTGGCTCTGCTGCGCCTTTGCGACCCTCGGAGCCTGTCTCTACGGCTATGACGGAGTCTACTTCACCGGAGTTTCGACTCTCGGTATGTCTGAGTTCCATATATAGAAGAAGAAAAAAAAAAGCAAAGTGACTGACCCGTTAAGATGTCTTTGTGGGCGACTTTGGAACGCAAGATGACAAGGGCGAATTCCACATCACGCCCCAGAACTTAGCGGTCATGACGAGCATGATCAATGTGGGCGAATTAGTGGGATCGCTGACAGCTGCACCTCTTAACGATCTATTCGGCCGAAAAGGATCCCTCTTCGCCGGCTCCGTTACCGTGGTTGTTGGTGTGATAATGCAGCTATCCACAACATCCAGTCGTGCTCTTATCACCGCCGGAAGAGCCGTTGCCGGATACGGGGTGGGTGTTTTCTCCGTGACTTCGCCCTTGTACATGGGAGTATGTTTCTGTTTATTCCCGATAAAGTGAGACCATTTTAATATGTGTAACAGGAAATAGCGCCCGAGTCTTTGAGAAGTCCTCTTCTCATGTGCTGGCAGCTGGTTCTGTCCATCTCCCAGATCATTGCTGCTGGTATCAACAGGAGTGTCATCCACAACAACACCAGCTTTGCATATCGATTCCCAATTGGCTTCCAACTAATATTTCCACTCATTCTGTTTCTTGGTATCGTGTGGCTTCCCGAGTCACCGCGCTGGTTACTACGCCGTGGCCATCATGATGAAGCGATGCGATCTCTACGCTTACTCCACCGCGAGGACAAGCAATACGACCCCAAACCTGTGATACAGAATATTGAAGAGGATCTTGAGAAGGAAAGTGCTAATGAAGTAGAGAGCGCGTGGATACAACTCATCACGGATCCAATTGAGCGACGCAAAGTGATCTACAGCGCCGGCGCTCTGATCGCTCAGCAGATCAATGGCATTCAATGGTTCTACTACTTTGGCACAATCTTCTCCAAAGCAATTGGACTAAAAGATCCGTTTCTCATGACACTAATTGTCTTCATCATTCAAGTCTTTGTCGTTCTTGCAGCGGTGTTGCTAGCTAACAAGATCCCGCGACGACCTCTTTTGTTGATCACCACGGGAATCATGACTGTGTCTATCTTCGTGGTCGGATGTTTGGGTATCCCTGGCGGAACCCCGAGCGAGACGGTGGGAAAAGTGATTATTAGTTTTGTGATTATTGAGATTGTGGCCTTTAATTTTGCTTGGGGACCCCTTGGCTGGACCATCGTAAGTCTCATATTTCTCAACTTGGATGATGCTCTAACATCGGACACAGGCTTCGGAAATGGCTGTTGGAAGAAACAGAAACAAAATCTACGCCGTCGCAGTTGCTTCTTTCTGGGTCACAGTCTGGGTCACCGTCTTCACCCTCCCTTATCTATACTACTCTGCAAACCTCGGCCCCAAGACGGGCTTTGTGTACACAGGACTTTGCTTTGTCACGCTCTCATATGTGTATTTTTGTGTTGGCGAAGTTACAGGACGCAGTATCGAGGAGATCAATGGCTTCTTCAGAGACGGTATTCCTGCGCGTCATTGGAAAAAACAGCCTTTCGTTGAAGCACAGCGAAGTCAGCAAGCCGATCTTGTCGAGGTGGAGAGACATGAAAAAGCGGCGAGTCGCTGATGAGTTATTAATTATGTGTCAATGAGATTACACCCGTCTAGTCTAGTATGTTCGTTATGAATACAACTGCCCGCTCTGAGACATCCCAGAATGTCAAACCCTATGCTCGAATTCTAGTCGCATTCTCCCTGAAACTTCGGTGAATATACACTCTTTGCTTCACGAACCTCTCCTCTCCGTTATGAATAATCTTTACGGTCGACTCAACGTATCCTGATTGTGGCTGTCCACGAAGCCATTGCATATCTCCACCACTCCTATCCCTTATTCGTGCCTGGCGTGCCTGGTTCTGCTGAATAGTGGGGGGAGGTAGTTGTTGAAGATGCTCTGTCCTTGAGAATAGAGGTTCCAGAGGTTCAGGCTCATATGTAAGTGGTATATTTGGTGTTGCTCGGCCATAGCCCATGCTGCTTCTTGTGAAGCGATCTGTGAAGCCCACACTGCCCATCCAAAGTTCCTGTCGTCCAGTGCTCGAATATGGCGAGGGTGATGGCACGTTTTCTTGGGTTCGTCTAGCGAAACTAGCTGCAATGACAGGATTGAAGGGTCTGTCCGAATATGAAGGGGCGTTGGACGCCTGGTGTGTTAAGAATGCTGGGTTGATAGTCTGCATTGTGTGCTGAGGTTGGTGTTGGGGAACTTGGGTATAGCTGTATGTTAATGACGACATTTTGCAAGACGATGGTTTCATGGGGTTAATGTTGCTTTATCTCTTGTTAGGGAAGTTTCTGCTGTAAAAAGCGTGAATTATGGGTGTCATATACCTTGATATAAGAACCAGTCCCTGTGAACATCTATTTCAATCGCCAGCCTACCTTCAACGCCACTTTCTTTTATTAGACAACAGGCTCTAGAACATGAAACAAACACTCAGAAGAAACATTTAGTTACAGAGCTTCGGATCTCTGTTTCAGAGTCAAGCCGCTTTCTTTGTTCTTTGTTCTCTTGGCAGGGGTACCGTCAGTGACCGTATGATCACCTTGAAGATGCTTAAAATAGCCATCGGCAACGCCGTTCATAACAAAGAAACTCGTCTTTCTCATGACTTTGGGTCATTGATTCATTGAACAATTATTGGCGTTATTGGTTGCGATGTTCGAGTTATGGCTGGGTGACTGGTTCACAACACCACTCCAGGTATTCTGTCACTTTTTGTAGCATTCACCCTTTTATCAAAGCTTGCAGTATGGACAATGTGATATTAATATTATGAAAAATGATTGATGGTTGTATTTCGGTGTATTTGCGTGGGTTTGCATTCATATTGCGGCTTAGTAGACTATACAAACTTTTAATACTTTATGTCGCAGCCAAGGACATATTTGGCTTCACGACTGGTTAAAGATGATGAGAAATTAATAAATATATCCCCGAATCATTGGAATTAAAGTAGAAGTAGCCGCCATCTTATACGTAGCCTTCGTAGGATCTTTTACTATAGTGGATTTTCTAAGAAAGGGATGAGGTAGGGTACTTATACCTGTATTTAGGACCTATCTTCTAATAGGAGTCTTGTTGAGGTTTAATTGGTTACTCTGGAAGTTTTTTTGGAATAATGCTTACATTGTAAAAAAAAAAAAAAAAAAACTGTGTTCTTTACTATGTTGCCTAGCCTACGCTTCCTTTTCTTACATAGACTTCACAACTGAAGCTTCATGTCGAATGCTGCAAATCAGAACCATCTTTATGAAGATGGATCCATTCATTATGAACCGACATTTAAAGTCAATTCGATATAGTGACGTTTCCATAGCAGCATTCTACATTCTTAACATCCTCACCTGGATCATACCTGCTCCTCAGACTGCACACATCCTAACTGTATAGCAAATGGTCGATATGCTGCTTCTCCTATTACTATACGCATTCATGGGGGTTATCGCCGCCCAAACAACCGTCTCTACCAGCTTAATATGTAGACTGGGCTTTCTCGGATGCGGTGGCCCTGATTCTCTCCGGACGCTAACAATTTCCTTCCAACGGACTAAAATCAGTTGGGAGACAGTCTGTCCTACAGTTACAGAAACCGTCTTTGGAACATCCACCACGACTGAAACACACACCGTGAACTCGACGATAACTACTGTACTACCAGTCACCGAGACATCTAGCGTTGCGACCGATTGTAGGTAGCCGATGAATCTGAGAGATGTGTGATTCTGATTGTGTTGTTAGCATACATTATAAGTACCGAAGAGGATATCACTACCGTCACGCAATGGATTACTCCAACCTTGACAGCTACTATTAGCCGAACCTCTTTAATCCCAACACCATCCGGCTTCGTCCCTATCGCCTCTGAACCAGGATACGTCCCAAGAAAGCGTGGGAAACGGGATGCATACCGCTTGGTTCCCACCAGCCGAATACCTCGCTACGAAAAGAGATGTCTCCACAAACAAGTTTGGCAAGAACTTTGTAACGAAACTACCTTTACTTGGATTACCTCGACTGTCACACGGACGGACTGTCCTACCCCGTTCGATTCTACAACTATAACTCAAGTTGATATCGAGACCGTCAACGAAACTGACGTATCCACGGTTGTGAGAACGGCCACCGAATCTACGACGGTGGAGGCCACTGTAACCAACTATGTTACTCTGACGTATACTTCGACGTGGACATGGACGCAGCGAATGTTCAATATCAGTTCAACAGCCTTCGCAACCGTGACGGCTTCTACGGTAACAGCCTACGCGGCTTGTCAATCAAACAATCTCATCACCGCAGCCAATGGAGGTGATTTCATCGACAGTGTCAACTACGGCGGTTCCAGAAACCAAGTCGAAATTAAACCTTTTGTTAGGAATGCTACCGACTGTTGTATAGCCTGCCATCAGACGAGGAACTGCATCTGGTCTCATTTTGTCTTTGTGTGCGAGCTTGTGATAGCGCAAAGCTGCGATCCGAATAACAGTTTCAATTCTTCCTTTGTTACTTCACCGGGTGCGAAGAGAGGAAGGACGATCAGTAATGGACCTTGTGGACAGATTGCGAATGGAGGAGCTGTCCCATTCAAAAAGCATTAAAGTAGACTATATATAGTAGAGTTTGCTTATTTAGACCTCCTTGTGCTCAGTCACAGAGGTTTTGGTACCAGTCTTGACCATATCATCCTGCTCACTTGGAGCGCGATCGTGAACGTAACCAAACATGATATCCATCTCTTCGAGGGTCTTGCCCTTGGTCTCGGGGAGGAAGAAGAAGGCCCAGATGGTAGCGAGGACCATCCATGATGCGAAGAAGAACCAGGTTCCGTAGCCGAAGGACTTGAAGATGTAGGGAAGAGCCTTGGTGATGGCGAATTGGGTGAGCCTGGAAGATAATTAGTCATTTGTGTTTAGGGACATGGGATGAAATTGACTTACCATTGAACGCAGGCGGTGTAAGTTCCAGTCAGAGTACGGAGAGCACCGGGGAAGATCTCAGCTGAGACGACCCAGGGGATACCGTTCAGACCGAACGACCAGAAAACAGAGTAGATCATAATCATAGCCGTAGCAGCCTTGCCACCGGCTGCGGTCGAAGGAGAAAGCTGCTTGCCCTCAGCGATGACAGTAGCGGGGTGACCAATCTTGACGTAAGCTCCGACAATCCAAAGACAAGCAGAGCAGAAGGCAGATGAGATGATGGTAGGGTTTCGTCGTCCCCACATGTCAATGAGGGCACCGTAGAAGATGATGGATGCAACAGCCTTGACGAGACCGTAGATACCGGTGTACAGAGCAACATCGCTGATACCAAGAGAGCCGAAGAGAGTAGGCGAGTAGTAGTTGATGGCAGCAGCACCAGACATGTTCTGGAGAGCAAAAGAGCAGAAGACGAGCAAAACACGGTTTCGCATTCCCTTTCGTGAAAGTTCAGAGAGAGCACCTCGGAAAAGAGCCCAAGGTCCAGATCCAAACTTGCTAGCAACGAGGGCCTCATCAGCGAGACGCTTTCGGATCATATCGAGATCCTCCTGAAGATACTTGTGATCGCGAGAAAGTTGTCGAATACTTTCAAGAGCCTGAGTCGCTTCCTCCTCACGGTTCTTGCGCATCAACCACAAAGGACTCTCATGGAGGAAGAAACCACCGATGAACAGAACACCAGCGGGAGCGATCTGAACAGCCATGGGGACACGCCATGCCTCGGCGGAAGAGGGGTTCATGTTCTGGTTGATGCCATAGTTGATCCAGAAGCCGATTAAAGAACCGGTTTGGTATGTCACTTCGAAGAGACCGGTCAGGATACCGCGGATCGAAACGATGGAGAGTTCAGCGATGTAACTTGGGACTGTGGCGGTGATGGCACCGCATGCGATTCCTGTGAGGGCACGACCGGCATCTAAAGTTGTTGTTAGTTACAGGTACTGGACCAATTAGTACGACTTTGAGGACTTACAGATGTAAGAGAGTTGGTGGGTGGCAGCCGTCATGAAGATGGCACCGATGAGGAAAACAGCGACATTGACCTGAAGAGCCCACTTGCGACCAATTTTCTCAGTGACTATTCTCAATGTCAGTATTCATAAGATTTTGTTTTAATGACTGAAACATACGCAGGTAGCAAATAATGGCACCGAAAAAGGCACCAGCCTGGAAAGTCGCAGTGATGTTACTCGAGATAGCAGCCGAGTGCTCAGGCTTGATGTTGAAGTCGCGCTTGAAGCTATCGCGAGCAATAGTCGTGCCAATGAAAGCAGAATCATAACCAAATCTTCAAATTGTCAGTTTTTTTTTCCATCTCCAATGTTCGCAAAAACAACTTACAGCAGTGATCCTGTTGCAATAATGGCAGCCTCAGTGTACAACCGCCAATTGTATACCTCCTTTGGCGTAGGCCTATCTTCCACAGCGCGAAAGCCACCCATGATTCCTTTCCTTCTCTTGAATTACTTGACTTGTAAGAAAGAGACAAGCGATGAGGTTGTAGAGAGTTGTGGATGAGTTTCCTTTCTCTGATCCCCGCAGGCAGGCAGGCACCGTCGGATATATAGTTTATTCCATTGTCAATCCGGGGGGCGTGGGGAAATAATTTAGAATCCGGGGATGGGTGTGGAGAAGACGGGGTGAGGTCATCACAAACATGTTTTTTTTCTCTCTTTGCGCTGGGTCGCATGAGGGTCGATGCAGGGGTAACCAGTTCATCATGAGTCAGTTGGAGAAAGACCCGACATGCGAGCCGATGCGAGGGCCTATGCGATTGGACAATCTGGCGATGCGGGGATTAAGGGCGGTATGTGGGTAAATTAGGCGAAGGATATCCCGAAAATTACAGGTATCAGATGACTTTTGGCCTTGGTTGAAAGAGACCTAATGCCGAGATAGATTCGTTGCAAGTCAGCTGCGATCCAAAGCACTGGTAGCTAAATGGCGATATTGGTATGATGGTTGGTGATCTGACACATAGTTAGGCTTACAACGGAACATTGATGGATCCGACTATGCTAGATCTGATGATATCTCAAAGAATCACGGAACAGATCCATTAATCTGAGTCCATCAATTGACTTTTCAGTTGCAGTGACACCTAGGCGATGTCACGGTGTGTGTCTATGTGAGTGACATTGAGTGAGTTCGAAATAGTCTCATGTCCTTGAGCAACCGAAGAGCGTCGTGCTATTTAAGATAACGCGACAAGCCATAGACTCGTGCACACAACGTGGATACAGTTAACATACCTGCCATATCATACGGAGTAGAAGTGTTCAGTATGTTTATGCTCACATCTTCATAATACCAACAAAATAGCAGTCATGATGCATGAGGTGTCAATTCTCAGGAAGAGTCATAGGTCGTTTTCGCAAAATCGTTCAACATTCATTTTTATATCTTCAATGTCATAATAAATCCCGTAATGTTCATAATATCCCCATCTAAATGTTCTGCTCCCGCTTACCAAGGCCATTCTCAGTAGCTGAGAGAGGCTCAACAACCTTCAAAATCCAATCCTTCTTGCTCTCATCGCTGTACTGAGGATAAGGTTTCCTGCAGTGGCAGCTCTCAAGAGGATATTCCAGAATCTTAGCCACAACCCACTTAGTACCATTAATGCCACCCTTGGCAAATCCCCATTCCATCTTTGCCAACTCGAGCTGAGCAGCCTCAGCCTCCTTGGTCTTTCCAGCCTTGTACAGATCGTAGATCTGCATGCAAACCTTGGGATACAAGTTCGCGACACCAGTAATAACACCAGTACCGCCCACAGACAGGGCAGGGACGAGCCAATCACTTTGACCGGCGAGAGCACAGAAGTCCTCGGGCTTGTACTGAGCTGCTACGCGGGCGACCTTGGCGATACCACCGCAAGTCAACTTCACACCGACGATGTTAGGGTGTTGAGCAAGGCGCTCAAGCATTTCAGAGTTGACATCGAGACCGGCTACAACACCGGGGAAGTTGTAGATGACGACGGGGACAGGGCTGGCCGAAGCGAGCTCCTCGAAGAAAGCCATGATGGCATCTTGTGTCATAGCGAAGTGGAAGTAGCTGGGTGTGAGGACAAGAACAAAGTCTGCGCCAGCTTCCTTTGCAAGTTTTGTCTCGGCGATGGCATCTCGTGTAGTTTGTGAAGAGGTACCCAATGTGATGGTGATATCGGGACGGCCGAGCGAGGTTGCGATCTCGCGAGTCGTTCGGACGAGTTGTGACTTTTCAGCGGGTGAAAGTGTGACTGCCTCACCGTTTGTTCCGGCGATGACGACTGTAGTTTGTTAGTTGGGTCATGGGAAAGAATTGCGAGTGTACATACTGCCGTCAAGGCCAGAGTTCACTAGAAACTCAATGTGCTTCTTCTGTACGTCCCAATCGATCTCTTGGTTGGCATCATTGGCGAACCAAGTCAAAGAGGGAACGTGAATTCCACCAGGGAATGATCTGCCCTTTGTCGCCATATTGATTATTTTTGGTATTATGAAGCTGAGTGTGAGGAGGTGAAGATGTCAGTGAGAGAGGACAAGACTAGAGTGAAAGATGATCAACTGTCGCCAGCTCAATGGTGAGCTGGTCAGAGGGTTTTGTTCCACGCTCCGACATTGTGGGGATGTTCTTTGTGTCTCCATACGGACCCAAAGGTGTCATGCCACGTCCCAATGCGGGGGTTCGTGGGAATCATGAGCATGAATCATGATGGTGTCTGCGCTTGTCGTTTGTCGAAGCGCCAAGGGCAGTCCCCAGCTTCATCCACTTTAGCATCATGCGGGGAAGTTGGAGAAGACCACACATCCGATCGGCTCGACGAGTGTGAGTGGGGCCTCGATCCGAGCATAAGCAAAAGAAGCTATTGCTGCTCATGCCAAGTCGCATGATATTAGTGATATATGAGCCAAGGAACTAGTTCATACCGATACTTCGGAAGACTATGCGAATTAGTGCTTGTCGATGCGAGAACGGCTGACAAGCACGCTAGAAGTTTACGGAGTTCACCGTGACCGAATTGTAACAAGACCAAGCCGCTAAAAGCCGTCCAAGTTGCAAGCTACTCAGACAATAGCAAAGCATGAGTTGAAAACGGCATGCATCACGGCTCGGATATCCATTCGTGCCTTGGCAGCATCTTGTCGAGCTTGAACCTCCTCCAGCACTTGGGCTGTAATACGCGCATTACCAGCAACCTTCTCCATTCTGAGAATTTGTGTCTTGATCCATGTCTTTTCGTTGGCATCTTGCTCTTCAACACCGAGCATCAATAATGGCCACAGCATGTTGACGGGCAACGTATCCTCGGGATCCAAATCAGCCACAATTTGTCGAGCTAGCTTTCGGATCTGGTCCAATGCCTCAGACGCCTCTTTTGTCAGGGGGAGAGTCTTGTAGGCAACGCGGTGGAGATGAACTTTGCTGGCGTAATAGTTCGACAGGTATGTTCGGAATGCTCGCGTGATGACAAAGGCTAGGTGCTTCGAGACGTGAGGCTCTTTCAACTTGCCTGCCACTGCAAAGTCCATCAGCGGTGGGCGGTGTTCGTATAGAGTTCGCAAATCCGCCGCTATAACCGTACCGATATTCATGACCTCGATCTCATCTTCAACTGTACCCCGCGATCGATGCCATGGATCAATTTTGGATATCCTACCCATGAAACTCTGAACTTTCTGGTAGAATACAACACCAGGCTGATATAGTACCTGGAAGAGCACGTCTTCGATGTCTTCGGCAGGGTCTTTGGAAACTTCGTCGGGTTCCCCGTCGAAACTTGCAGGCGATGCTTCAACTAGAAGAACCTCGTCATCCTTGGTTAAAAAGAGTCCATCTCCTCCAGCCGAAACGGCCCGTCCATCGAGAAGTCGAATCCAAAGAAGCAATTGCTTCTCCACCATCGTTAAGCCGTGCTTGTTACTGCTTTGAAAGAGCGTATAGGCGCGCTTCAGATTCGAATGTGCGGCTTGGAGGCGAGTCTCCAAGATATCGATATAACTTAGAAAGAACAAGGCCGCAAGAAGGTATTCCCGCTCGGGGCTATGCTCTGACATTGTTGCACCGTCGTGGCTCGCTACCTCTGTAGCACCGCGCCGGTAGTGATCCTCGTCGCTCATAGTCCAATTTCCATCGCGCCGAGAAAGGAGTAAATTTGAAAAGGCCATGATTGCGTGTCGAACCATGGGGGAAACCTTGGACATTTCAATAACAGCCTGTCGCATTGAAACCCACTTCTTCTGTGTCTCGACCTCGGCAATGATAGGAGGATTGACGGAGCTGGCGAAGAACTCCATCAACTTGTCACTTCCATCCGTAGCAGTATCTCGGTCCCGACTATCGTTGCTTTGTGTAACTGAGGGGGCTGATATTGTTGTCGTAAATGTCGTCCTATCTGGGAATGTGATTTGTGATTGAGTCGCCTTCTTTGTGTCAGCAATCCTGTAGGCACAACCTTCGATTCTGAACCTACCAACATCTGCGACTCCAACCCCTGACTCTGCTGCATATCCGGGGAACCTTGTTGCCATAAATCGCCATAGTCCCACATGAAACTTGCATAATCGAACACTTCATCTACTGCGTTTCCTGGTTGGAATATTGAGCTTCCTGGCGATGTGTCGAACGTTGGTGATACATGCTGCTCCAAAGATTGATCCGGAATTGTGGCGATAGGCGCTTGCCTCCTCTGAACTCCTGACCGTTGCTGAGGTCGCCATTTGCACTCCATGTTTAATCTCTCGCAATGAGAGCATCGAGGTCTTTGCTCGTCGCATTTTACCTTCCTCCTTCTGCAGATTTGATTAGATGCTTAAATCAGGCGATGGAGTTTTTATACGTACTTGCATGTTAAGCATCCCTCGCGTGAGCGAATCTGTCGTCTTGCAGAGGCTGCAGGCCGTGTGTTTGATGGACTCCCATTCTGAGACGACACACCGCTTGGAAGGCGCGGGATGAGAGGTCTTCCGCTGTTCATATCTATTATGGATTCATGTCCCCATGAAGTCGAAAGGTCGACAATGCTAGGTAATTAATTAATGGTTGATTGGGGAACTGGGGTTGGTATAATCCGGGGCAGGTTCAAAAACCGTCACCTGACGCGGAAGAGGTCCGCCGTTTGCATTTGCGGGGCGCATTCTAGAATATCAGGAACTCGCGCCTGGGGAAGAGGCGCCAAAATTCATGGAGCCTTTCAGTGTAGGAACATAAACCTCAACTTGAATAGGTTAGCATTAATAAAAAGCGCAATTGGCACTATATTGGCCAAGCATGAAATCCTTAGATTCTTTTGTTTTATTTACAAAGTTCTTGCATAACCATCCTATAACGACCCTTTTTGCTAAGTTGCATCTTAGACCTGTCGGGGTATTTTTTGCATTATTGGCGCGACCCAGACTGTCGGTACAAACTTCACGTCAAGACGTATGAAGCTTCTGGCTGTAAATAAGCTTACTTTATTGGCATAATTACTTATGATATCTTATGTGCTCTGAACCAGAGTGAATCCAGTATATTTCAACATGCTCCATCTAATTTCCTGCCGTCTGTCTGGCGGCTGAGTGGTTCCTTCACAGTTCGACTTATACCAAGCACACCAAAACCCAATAACAACTTCTGCCTATCGTTCTTTCTGTCGTACAAGTGCAACCACGAGGCAACCCAGAACTTTAGAGTTGGTTTGCCATGCTTCAGAGCTTAATGGTTTCCATGTGACGTCGGGCCTTAAGCATCTTAAATATCACTTGGTCAGAACTTTCCCCCTAACCTGCATTATACAAGCTTCTCAACTTACTCACCTATTCACCCTCATTCGCCAACATTACCTATTCTGCAATTGTTCTATTCTCACAACAGCTAAACAACTTAAAGGATTGGCAATGCCTACTCAAGAAGTACTCAACCAATGGGAAGCATCTTCCCCGACAACTCCTAAAAATGAAGGTCCCCTCCAAGGCACCTCTGATGGTTTGTCACTCACGCTTCTGTCTCCTCTATCCCTGCTAACCCTCCCTCTTCAAGCCCCCCAGTCCCTAGTCGAGAAACATGAGTGTTTTGCTGCGCGGCCCAACGCGGAAGGATGCTCAACTTATGATGATGGGCGCCTTGCACCTGATCAGGTACGATAGTCCCCGGACCCCAATGATTTTGAATACATGTCTGATAGGTTTTGTAGGATCGCGTTCGCAACAGTGGCGCTCGTACACCCGGCTCTATTCACGCCGACATCGTCGCACAGATGGAAGCGAAGCGAGAGCGAAAGTCTTCAGTAGAAGAGGCCAGAAACAGCAAACTGCATGCCGAAATGCAGAATATGCTGGCTGAGCAGGAGAAGCTTCAGAAGAAGTAAACAGTAGGCACAACCACTACAGCCAATTGTTTCCTACAATTATTTGCTCGGGAAAGCGTGGAGTCTGGAACACCTGGGATCCTCACGAGGGTTAGGTGCTGGCTATAGATGGGTCTTAGGAGCTTCTTGGCATGGAATCTCATGTGATTAGCTTTCTTTGCATTATTGCTAAATTGATCTACTTCCCTTGAGAAGTTATCTGTTTTGAAACACATCGGTGTGTGGATCGAACACAGTGGGAGTTGAATCCAAGAATATTTGAGTCTTTTTTTCTATGATATCTTTGTACGTCTAAACATCTATCATCATATCAACAACAAGATCCAAAGCGTCTCCCTTTAATGACCCTCAGAGAGATTCACAACAGCCCACTTGCCATTCCACGCCCACTTTCGAGCACCAGAGTCGCCACCACCGCCCTCAAGTTGCCTCAGTTCCTCGTCTTTACCCTCAGGAAGACCAACCACAACATCAGCCTTGCAAGTTCGCAAAGACAAGACGTTAACACCAGACGAGGGGCCCATAGGACCAAGAGCCTCGATGAAAGATGTAGTAGGGGCCCAAGCAGCCTGTCGCAAGTCAGTATTGTTTTCTATCATGGTGGGAGTTACTTACATCAGCAGTGAGCTTGCGGTAGTTCAGGTCGCCCTTGAAGATGACTAGCTCAGCTTCCTTAAGCTCCTCATGCAACTCAGGGTTCTCAGCAGGCAAGCGCCAAAAGCTACCACCATAAGTCCAGTATCGGTTAGGTCGAAGCATAAGCTGTCCCTCAGCATGGAATGTAGCCCACTCTTGGAAGAGGAATTTGAGATCCTTCTCGCCCTCTTCAGATAGTGGTTCAGGCTTCTTGCCCTGAAGATCCTCATCCTCTGATGGTGTGTCGTATAGAGCGCGAGGGTTGGCAACGGCGTTCAACAAGCCGCTGAAATCGCTAGGCACAACGTCGGATACAAACCAGGGGATAGACTTGGGTCGCAGAACAACCTGGGTAGCAAGACCAGCTGAGAGAAGGTACCCAGCGAGAATCATATCGACATACAGCTCAAAGCCAGCATTGTCGAGAACAATATCGACACGGCGCTCCTTCTTTCCTTCAGCTTGTGCCTTCTTAAGAATATCAAACGCCTTGGGGAGATCATTAACTAGGATGTTCTTCTCAGCCGCCTTACGAGCCCCAGAACCCTGGAGCTTCTGAATATCTTCGTAGGTCAAGTTTGTAAGCAACGACAGATCTGTAGCGTTACCCCAGAGGCAAATCTCAAACATCTCTTGGAAGAGAGTCTTCTCCGCGGTGGGATCGTGAGTAGAGTCTTTATCGGCGCGGAGCTGCTCGACTATTTGTCTGTAGTTACTGGCAAGTTCGAGAACGGCGGGTCGTGATGATCGGAAGGTATCCATTTTCTGTCGAGCGAAAAGATCGTAGGACTTCCAGTGCTCGCTCAGGCGGAATATAGCGGCGATGCGTCTGCGAGGTGTAAGCGCAATTTTCAAGGAAGCTTTGTCGTGTCGACTTACCTGTACAGGTAACACTCGGAGAAGAGCCACGGTACATCGTACCAGTGAGCATCGGGACCAAGAGCCTCAATCTCCTTGTTATATGTCTCGATCTCTTCGGTGAATCCATCGTCAGGAAGGGGACTACAATGGTCAGCCATAACGTCCCTCAATGCGCGATATAGGTGCATCATACGTGAGCTTGCGATCATGCTCAACTTCGTACTTGAGATTAGCTAGTTGCTCGATGATCTTCTTGCCCTCGTTGAGCTTCTCGCGATCGTCGGTCTTGGTCACGGCGCGGTAGACATCGTCAATTCCTTGGGTCTACAGTGGAGTCAGCAATTGTTCAATATGTTTCATGCTCAAGCATCTCACCAGAATCACGGGCCATCGTCTCTTGACGGATTCACTTGCGAATGATGTGGGATCGCTCGTTCGGTATTGGGCTATTGGCGGAGTCAGTCGTGATCAATGGGAAAGGCGAGAAGCACATACGGGTCTTGGTGTCGTGCTCCATTTTGCTGTTTTTCGCACAGAGAAACAGAGATAAAGGAGGATGATAACTTTTCTGCTGATCGGCCTGAGCGATCTTCGTGTTTAAGGGTTCTGTCAACTTTCCGCCATCATGGAGTGGAGGGGTACGTGGGGCATTTTTTGGTGGGGGTTCAACGTGGAAGTCTAAGAGTCTGACGTCAGGCTCGATTTGAATGCCGAGCTTCTCGGAAAACACCATGAGAGGCTGGGTCTGTATGTTTAGACTATTTAGTCCTGGGAACTGTCTAAGTGCCTGATAGGAAGTAAAATCATGAATAGTGAGCAGCAGATATTTGAGATAAATCACTATCTTTGCGTAATTCACTTACAAGTAATAAATCATGTCCAGAATCGCATGATTGACAGTCTCAGGAACAGCTATCAGAGTGTATTCAGGAAGTGCCTCATCTTGATCTGGCTTGTGTAAATCACATATGTTCTGTAGAGCTTCCGCAAGCAATACATGCATCTGTCTTCTTCTCTTGCCAGTTACTGCAACGACTTGTACCTATCTCAGCCCATAGCACACGCCCAGTCGAGTTCAGACATCCAGGTTAGCAGACTAATTCCCTCGAGGCTTTGAGGCGTTATTCCATGATCTTCTTCTTGGTTACAACTTTGAGTCTTCTTTTTACTGCACATCTCTATTATATATTAATGTGCTAGCTACCTACGGATGTACACTCTTTGTCTCTCTTCCCCATTGGATCTGTCATCCCATCCCTATAACCCAATTCAATCATCTGCATGCTTCTCTTGAGCATTACCCAGGATCCGCAACAGTCAGTCAACCGGCATGTTCATCCCGACTACCGTTCCAGTCATAATCAAGTCAAAACACGATGGCTTCATTCGAGCTGAACTGCATTGAAGCAATTGTTTCAACAAGGTTGTTTAAGGTTACCTCATGTTTGGTCCGCTTATGAAGGGTCATCGAATCGTTTCGCGGTAATCCTCAACCCTAGTAAATCGCCAGTTCAGGAAAACGTGGGTGCCTCTCCGATTGGCCCGCCAAGTTCAACATTCGGCTTCATTTTCAAGAGTACCATTCAACGCCCAATTCATCGAACGACTCCAAATAGGCGGCCACCAGGAAGGTAGTACTCGGCATGATCTTCGGTGGATCATGTTCGAAAACGTCCAGCGGAGAAGAAGTGTATGTTACCATCTGGGGAAGCTGGAATACAGGAGTTGTCCTGAGCCGCACCAATTAATAGGATTTTGGCCTCGTTTGATTTGTTGATCAATTCCGATCTGAGACTTTCCCCGGACTTGTTTTGTGGAGGTTTTGGCAAAACCTCTATGAGTTTAACCACCAATTGCCATATTAACCGGCAGCTCATGCAGTGCAACTGCCGTCACTGAATTGGATGACCATATTCAGAAACCAGACTATATAAGAAACATGTTTCCAGCCTTTGTTCTGATGAAAATAGTACATACTTAGAAACATCTTTGGCATTGACTTCAAAATGTTCTTCAATTCTCAGTCTCTTACAGTCGTGGCTCTCGCCGGATTAGCCACCGCTAGTCCATCACGAAGCCCTCTTCAAGCCCGGGAGGTTGGAAGACTTCCTGCTCTTGGCTGGAACGGCTGGGTGAGTCTATACTCAAGTCTAAAATCCTTCGCCCTATTCACTAACACTGTTCTCAGAACCAAGGACAATGCAATGCAGCTAGCGAGAAAGTTGCCCTTGCTACAGCCAAGACCTTTATCGATCTTGGTCTCAAGGCCGCCGGATACCAATATGTCAACATCGATGATTGCTGGTCTACCAAGCAGCGTGACTCCAGGGGCAATCTCGTCCCTGACCCTGCGAAGTGGCCAAGGGGTATCAAGCCAGTCGCCGATGAGATTCACGCAATGGGTCTCAAATTTGGCCTCTACGGCGATAATGGTGTCAAGACCTGCGCTGGCTATCCCGGAAGCCAAGGCCACGAGGAACAAGATGCGAAACTGCTTGCCAGTTGGGGTGTTGACTACTGGAAGTATGACAACTGCTATGCCCCCTGCGACTTAGGCAACGACGTCCAGACCTGTCCCGACGACAAGGGCCCCAACTCCAGACCTCGATATGAGAAGATGGGCAACTATCTCCGTGCCACAGGAAAGGACATTCTCTACTCTCTATGCAACTGGGGTTGGGATGAAGTCTGGACTTGGGGTGCTTCGGTCGGTCATTCATGGCGCATGAGCCAAGACAACTGGGGTAACTGGGCCGATGTTGTCCGCATCGCGAACCAGGCTGCGCCTATCCTGAAGTATACTCAACCAGGCCGCTACAATGATCTCGATATGATGGTGAGTCTGAGCGTGTGAGATGGTTCACAAAGGATGTGGAGGCTGATCAAAGAACAGATTCTCGGCAATGGAAAGTTGAATGCCGCTCAAGAGCGAACTCACTTTGCCATCTGGTGTATCACAAAGTCTCCCATCATCCTGGGAACAGATATGACCAGGATCTCTCAGCAAAATGTTAAGCTCATTACCAACAAGGTACCACCAACCACTACTTCTCATGCTTTAGACACATACTAACTATTCTGATCAAGGGTCTCCTCGCAGTCAACCAAGACTCCCTCTCAAAGCCTGCTGTGCCATTCACTCCCCCTAACACACCCTCCAAGGGTAACGGCGAGATCTATCCTTACTGGTCTGGTCCTCTCTCGACCGGAACCGTTGTCGCTATTGTTGCCAGCAAGGGTAACCTGAACACTAAACTGAACCTCAAGGACGTCCCTGGACTTAAGGATATGGAATACTCATGGACAGAGCTTCTGTCTGGTGCCAAAGGAAAGGGCAAGACAGTTTCAGTAAACCTGGGAACACATGATGTTGCAGTGTTCAAGATTGATCACAACTAAGTTTGAGTGCTAACCAAATACCTTCGATGAGTACATAGGTTGAGATGATGGATGGTCAAAGGATGCTGTCATTTACGATTGGCAAGTACATACATATACAACATAAGCAGTCAATAACACAAAGCTTGGCTTACCTCAGATGTTCTCATATTCATTAGCCCATGTTTCAGAAACCTTCATACAACAACGAATATTCTGGCCTCATTGGCACCATGACTTGCTAACACTGTTCATGTTGATGGTATTGATCTGCCACTCGTCCTCGCCCTGGTGTTCAAATTCACTCATCAACTCATGCTCTCAGGCACTGACTTAGAACTCACTCACATTTTTAAGTCTTCATGAGTGGGCTGGGCGTGTTTTAAACTGAACACGTGCACGTCTCTTTGTGTGAAAGCTTGGCCTGGCCGTTGGACAGCTCGTTAAAGGCTCCAAGGGAGCGTCAAATCATCACATACCAATGGGGTTAGTAAATATGGTACCAAATAAACCCTAGAATTGCATAAATCTCGCTTGAATGGAGCCAATCATTCTCTTGTTAAGAATGAGTGACCTAACTAGGATCTCATCCAAGTCTCATAGCACCATCTAGATTACCCTACACCGAGACGACTTGATACTTTGATGCCAAGTTATTGGTCGTGTGATTTGTAGCACGCTGCATGGAAAGCGTATTTGGCTCAAGCCACGAGGATCCGAACTAAATACTGAATATGAATTTTGAATGTAGATATGTGAATATTCAGAAACTTGCCCTTCAATAATTTCTATCTTTAAACCCACGGCCTCCACATTTAGCTCGTCTTGGGTGTATCAGGCTCTGTCTCCTTCTTCTCCTGCTCTGCCTCAGGTCTCTTTGTGAGGATCTCATCGATAACTCCCAACTCCAAAGCCTCCTCTGGCGTCAAATATTTGTCTCGCTCCATCAAATCGTTGATCTCCTCCAAAGAATACTTTTCATGACCCTTTGCTTTGTTAAGGTGATATTGCATGATCTTGTTGGACTGCTCTCGTGTCTTTTGAATCTGGTTGGCGTAAATCATAATGTCAGACGCTTGACCTCGAGTACCACCAAGCGGCTGATGGATCATGATTGAGCTATGAGGTAGCGAGAATCGCTTGCCGGCCTCACCTCCTGCGAGAAGGATGGCAGCCATCGACGCGGCACCGCCAATACACACTGTTGAAACAGGTGACTTGATATATGTCATGGTATCATAGATTGCCATTCCTATCCTTGTTGTAAGTAACGATCGTAATATGCGCGAGGGCGAGCCTACCTGAAGTGACCGAACCACCAGGAGAGTTGATGTACATCGTGATCGGCTTTTCGGGGGTATCGGACTCGAGCCACAGAAGCTGTGCGACGATCGACGCGGACATGTAGTCATTAACTTCGCCATTGAGGCAGACGATGCGTTCCTGACAATGTTAGCGATGGAGTCATGACGGCGAGCGCTGTCCTTACCTGAAGGAGCTTGGAAAAGATATCCCCTATGACCCATCAGCTTTTTGAACTATTTATGAGAGCAGCTCAAACGGACATGTTTTCCTTCCGGCGGCCTGGACTTATTAGTTGAGCGCAACAGTAGAAGCGATGAGGTAGCTTACGGACGACTCCTCGATATAGGGCATGGGAATGTTGGCCATTGGCGGCATTGGCGATTGTCCAGAGGAACTGGAGAAGCCGAAAGCTCTCACATGCTGCTGCGTCACGCCGCGCAACACGCGCAACGTTCTTGGTCGTAGAAACATGAGCGCAACGATGTGGATGGTGGTGTTGACGGACTGGGGCCGAGCGGAAGTGGTGGGGGAAGCTCTACGTAGCTCAGCGCCTTATCGATAAAGATCCAACCAGGGAGAAATCCCACAACACCATCAACGATGAACTGGTCACAAGACCTCGAGACGACATGAACAGATACACGAAGGCTTGTTCTGGCCTCCTACGGAATTCGCGATTGACGATCGATGGCCAGAAACGATGGGTTTCCTACGACAAATCCGAATTGAGTCAAAATGCACTCCTCAATCAAGTCGAGTCGGAACTTGGTCGAATGGCGAGCGGCAAACGTGCTAGGATCAATGCCGAGAAGAAGACTGTAGACACAGATGCAGGACAATTGCCGATATCGCCTTTGATGGACTTTAACTTCCTGAGGAGGAGGCGACGCGTAAGAAAATCAGAAGCCGGGGCTATGTCAGGACAGTTTCGGAGGAAGCTATCCAATAACCCATACGGTACGTAACGTGGTCGCGTCGCGGAGAGCCTTGGCTGAGAAATTTATAGCGGTGGCATTGATGTCTCAATTGAGATGGTGTAAGAATACGAATGCTTGCCTTCCCAGACATTTCTTGCAGGACTTTGAGTTGGTCAATCACCCAGATCCTAAAGCGTCCAGCCTTTGGTGGGCGCCGGGCGCAAAATCATTCGTGAACGTCAAGCCATGGAAAACAGCGACCGTCAGAGATATAGAGGATGGAATCGAGTTCATACAGAAAGAGATCAGATATATTGATCACGAAATTTCGTACATGGCCTCCAACGCATCTATAACAGCAAAAGTCGATACACCAGCAGCCGATACTCGAACAAGACCCATACTGACATCAGTCGACGACATAATAAGAAAAGCTGAAGAATATACAGAAGAAAAGAGAGACGGTAAGGCTGATGAATGTAAAGCAGCTGGGATCATTGAGATCGAAGGAAGAGACATGCGACAAGCGCGTGTTGTTGCTTACACCCTCGCACGAAAGAGCTTGATCGATATGGTTGGAAAGAGCAAATTCGCTCAAACAAAGATGGCAGCTCTACGAAGCGGTATGGCCGTTTCCCAATCAAGCGGTCCTGGTCGCCACAGAGTCTTTCGATCTGACATGGGCGACGTGCTGCTCGCGATGTTACGACGTCTGGCTGTCGACACGCTCGTCATACGTAGTCAGAAGAAAGATGGCCGGCGTCCCTACAAGTTCATCCAACCCGTATTCAACTGGGAAGAGGCAAAGACTGTTGTCCCGGGTGGTTGTGTACTTTATATTCCGAAGGAGGACATGGGCGATATTAACAGTTATGCGACTCTGGATGTGGAGAATGCTAACTACGATCGGAAGATGGCAGTACATGATCTAAGATACCTACTTGGAGAAGAGGAGCTGGAGAGGCTGAGGGAGGAGTCTTGGGCATTCCGCAACCAGGAGCTCTCGGTGTTGAAGAACTTTAGAAGTGAAAGCATGAGAAGCTTGCATTTGCTGCTTTGGAGGTTGCAAGGATACTTGGCAGAGCCACATGTTGAGTCCACCTCGACTAGAGAATACTAGGAAAGAATTGTAAAATAGAAACGAGATTTCTAAATCTGTACAAGAAGAGAGCAGAGAGCGTGGATTGATGTTAAGACATGTTTGGTTGTAATTGTCCGGCCGGGCTCCAATCACGGCCCGGCCCCGCAATTGCCGATGGCGCCAGGTAAGCCACCGATAGACCGATAGACTCCGATGGAAGGTTAGGTATAGACAGACCCCTTGCCAGTTAGCCTTGGTAGGACAGCGCTATGATTTTTGTTTGTTACCTGTACATCTATCATTGATTTATTGACTATTCGTTTGTTCTTTGCAATTCTTTTGAAAAAACAGTGTTTTCAGCTTATTTGAGCGAATTACTGTTCGGCATACTGTTCGTTTGCAGGATCAGGATCGGAGGATAAATAAGGATCACAGCCCTTTATCTCATTCACGTCAAGTCAGAAATCGAGACACTAAAGCAAAATCAACTGCAACAACTCAAGGAACGAATCACAACTGGATATCAACCATGGACGTCAACCCTGAGATCGTCCAGCCTGCAGACTGGCATGCCGGCGAAGACGCTGTCCCTGCCTTTCTACTCCACGATGGCGGCGGCACTACATTCTCATACCACTGTCTAGAACCTCTTGGCCGTGCCGTCTACGGCATTCATAATCCCAAATTTCACAGCGGAGAGCCCTTTGATGGCGGTCTCAGCGACATGGCCCGTCTCTACACCGGCTGGATCAAAGAGACAGTAGAGACACCCGACTTTCCCAAGCGCCTCAACAAAGATGGGAAGTTCCGACTCCTTCTCGGTGGATGGAGTTTGGGTGGTCACTTGAGTCTTGAAATTGCAAAGCAGCTCGAAGATTCCAACATCGAAGTCATCGGTATTCTCATGGTCGACACAGTTTATCCACACAAATACTCCAGTAAAACTCGCAAGAGGCCTGGTGAAGATTCTACGGAGGGAAAGAATAAAAACCAGATCCTCGCTGACTTGGCGATGGCCGATGCGCGCCGTATGATTCAAGCTTGGGCGCCGCCGGTCTGGGATGAGGGACGTCGGCCTCGGATTTCTCTCCTCCGGGCCAAAGAGGCCGTGCCCATGGAGGGCGACGGGGTTGAGAATGTGGATCTGAGCCGTGAGGAACGGAACCTCGGATGGGATATGTACGACAAGAATTTCTTCTCGGAGGTGACGGATATTGAGGGACATCACTATGAGGTTTACAGGTTTGACTTTCTTCCGGACGTTTCTGTAAAAACGAAGAAGGCATTTGATGAGCTGGAGCGTGTTGCGCTTGAGGGCTAAGCTGAGAAGTTTGAGGCTCAACATCTTGCTATTGGTTATGGGAGGCTTAGACGAAGGCATGATAAGTGCCATGACTTCTCAGATGGATTTGGACTGGCATTTTGGAAAATACGAATGGCTTCTTTGATAGAAATAGAGGCTAGATGCAAACGCATAGAAAACATAGAAAATGCATTTGGGACATTGATCGTTCACATATATTGTCGATGTTGCAGGGATTCATCCGCCGGTGTCGCTCCCAATATTGACAAGGATGATATTTACATCTTATTCTCGACTTAACTTTCGAAAATTTACCATCGTATCTAACAGACGTACTTTGCAACCATACAGTTCTAAGTATACACGGAAGCTCGGCATGATAGACCATAAACATCATATTTTAGTATATTCGTAGCTTGAATCACACGACTTTGGTGGATACCTAACTTACAACAAGTGGATTTCAACCGCTTAAGCCTCCTCCCACGGAGTTGGAGGTTCTGCCCCGGCGAAGATGAGGTCACTCAACCAACCACAGCATCCGAATTGTCATGCGGGGAGCGTTCCCTGGGGAGGGGAGAGTTTAAGCAGGTGGGTTAGAAAATAACCAGGACACCAAAAGCATATTGACATAAATAGTTAGGCATTTAGGCCCTAAGATTGTAGGTGAGTTATTCCAACCTTTATGACACCCTTACTTATCCTTACCTTATTCCTGCAACCCACTCACTGCCAAGTCACAGGGAAGATCACAGGGAAGCTGTGGGAAATTTTGGGACAAAAGGGCAGCCGACATCGCAGCTCAGCTTGAGACTTTCACAAACTCATCACCGCTTTATTCTGCGTGAGGCTCATTCACACGCACGCTGTGACTTTTGAGTTTGCCAATTGACTCTTGTTCTTACCGGAAGCTCAAGTCAAGTCGCCATTATGCTTTCCAGGTCTCTTTTGAGGTCCAGAGCTGTGGGAGCTTTCCCCCTCTCTGCGAGGAGCCATGGGTATGTTATGGTCCATTGCAAACAACCGTCGAAGCACAAATTGCCAATTCATTCTCGTATCCTAACATGTTTGTCTCTACAGCCGCTTCTTTTCCGCCTCTGCCCTCCGCGCCGATGACAAGATCAACAAGGTCTCCGCCAACATCACCCAGCCCAAGGCCCAGGGTGCCTCCCAGGCCATGCTCTACGCCACTGGTCTCTCTGAGGATGACATGAACAAGGCTCAGGTTGGTATCTCGTCCGTTTGGTACGAGGGCAACCCTTGTAACATGCACCTCATGGATCTCTCTGCCGTCGTCAAGGAGTCCGTTGCCAAGGCTGGTCTTATTCCCTACCGATTCAACACCATTGGTGTCTCTGATGGTATCTCCATGGGTACCACTGGTATGCGATACTCCCTCCAGAGCAGAGAGATTATCGCAGATAGTATTGAAACTGTCATGAACGGTCAATGGTATGACGCCAACGTCAGCTTGCCCGGTTGCGACAAGAACATGCCCGGTGTTGCCATTGCCATGGGCCGTGTCAACCGTCCCAGTATCATGGTCTATGGTGGTACCATTCGTCCCGGTTGCACCAAGCAGGGCGAGTCTATCGATATCGTCTCTGCTTTCCAGGCCTACGGCCAATACATCACTGGCGAGATCACCGAAGAGCAGCGATTCGACATCATCCGAAATGCCTGCCCTGGTGGTGGTGCTTGTGGTGGCATGTACACTGCCAACACCATGGCCACTGCCCTGGAGACTCTTGGTCTCACTCTTCCTGGTAGCAGCAGCAGCCCTGCTGAGGACCCTAGTAAGAAGGCCGAGTGTGAGAGTGTTGGCCCTGCTATTCGCAACATTCTCAAGGAGGACATCCGACCTCGTGATATCATGACTCGCCAGGCCTTTGAGAACGCCATGATCGTCACCACCATCCTCGGTGGCAGCACCAACGCTGTCCTGCACCTTATCGCCATTGCCGACTCTGTCGGTATCAAGCTCGACATTGAGGACTTCCAGAAGGTCTCAGACCGTATTCCCTTCCTTGCCGACTTGAAGCCCTCTGGAAAGTGGGTCATGGCCGATATGCACAAGATTGGCGGTACTCCTGCTCTTCTCAAGTTCCTGCTCAAGGAGGGCATTATCGATGGCTCTGGTATTACTGTTACTGGTAAGACCATGAAGCAGAACGTCGAGAACATGCCCGGGTTCCCCGAGGACCAGACCATCATCCGACCCCTGAGCAACCCCATCAAGCCCACCGGTCACATCCAGATTCTCCGTGGTTCTCTGGCCCCTGGTGGCTGTGTTGGTAAGATCACTGGTAAAGAAGGTCTTCGCTTCGAGGGTAAGGCCCGTGTCTATGACTCTGAGCCCGACTTCATCGCCAGTCTTGAGGCCGGCGAGATCAAGAAGGGTGAGAAGACCGTCGTCATCATCCGGTACGACGGCCCCAAGGGTGGTCCCGGTATGCCCGAGATGTTGAAGCCCTCTTCCGCCATCATGGGTGCCGGTCTTGGAAAGGACGTTGCCCTTCTCACTGACGGTCGATTCTCTGGTGGTTCTCACGGTTTCATCATTGGTCACATCGTGCCCGAAGCCATGGAGGGTGGTCCCATTGCTCTCGTCGAGGACGGTGACACCATTGTCATCGACGCCGAGTCTCGTGCTATCGACCTTGTCGTCCCTGAGGAGGAGGTTGCTCGACGTCGCGCGGCCTGGAAGGCTCCCGCTCCTCGATACACCAAGGGTACGCTGAGCAAATACGCTCAGCTTGTGAGGAACGCAAGTGAGGGCTGTGTCACTGACAGCGGCATCAAGAACTAAAAGGCTCACGAAAGCCAAAGAATTGTCAAATGTAACGATGTAATTCCTGTTTTATGGGGTGGGAAAAGGCGAATTTAGATTTTTCTGGGTCAGAACTTATATCCCAATGGTTTCGTTTTTTAAGTTTTTTAAAGTGCCTTCTCGGTGATGCGTGAAATGCTCTGGGCTCAATAAGTCTACATAACTAGCTACAACGTGAATGCGTATCTCGAAAGAACTAGAACAAAAAGACCAACCGTGAACTGTACGCAAATCCACGAAAGATTGTGGGTATTAAAACGACTGAACGGGATAACCTCCAAATAGCTCCTTGCAATGCGAATAACTCTAAATTCACCCTCGTTTCCTGAGCAAGCGGTTCGTCAATGGATCAAACCAACGCTGTTACTTAGTAACGACAAAGCCTTCCGTCAACATTTTTATTTCTTTCCGCGCAGAGCGTTCACAAAGGCCTCTTTATCCTTCATTGTAAGCCCAACTCGCTTGACACGGCTGAGCCTAGCGAGGGCCTCGCCTATGCGATCGAGCACACGCTGCTCGTCTGGAGAGACACTGGAACTAGCATCGCCCCGATTGCGTAGCTCGGAGGTGGAAGGTGTAACGCCATTGGTCTTCGCGGCAGATGTGTTGATTTGACCTTCAGCGATGCGCACACGGATGCATGTCGTCGGTCGGGAGAGTAGATCCCACAGGAAGCGGAACCACTTTCCAGGCACGGGTGTCGTAACGTCGGAGGGCGTATATCGAATGCTAATGGGGAAGATATGGACATCGGCGGGTGTTTGAAGAATGCTTGGGCTGAAAGGGAGAATGGCCTTTCCGTTGGTGGTGCCGCATTCGGGAAAAACCGCAATAACCTGCCCGGGGTTGCTGGCCAGAATATCCTTGATCTCGACAAGTTTGGCGTTTTTCGGGGGACCAGTTCGCACGGGCGAGAGAGCTGCTACAACAGCACCCAGCAAGCTCACACGCTGGACCTTGCGAGTATCAGGGAACGAAATCGTAAAGATCGGATCGAAAATAGCGGCGAGGTAGATAGCATCGATTGGGCTCGAGAAGTTGGCAGCGATAACAGAGCCAGGATGAGGGAATCGCTCGCGGGGCTGGTCGGCGAGGGTGCCACGTTTGACGCCGTCAAGCTGCAGATCAACCCACCATATTCCTGGTATGGCCATCAACCCCCATAGTGCAACCTTTCTGAAGATTACGGGCAGCGGGAGGAAGTGGAAGAAGAGAAAGTAGCCGAGGAAGTAAGTGATGAAGAATGGTAGGCGGAAGAGGAAAAGAGCGGCGTGGGTGAATGTTGCGACGGCTGATACGGGGGTCGAGACAGGGAGAAAGGGCGCGATACCCGTCGCTGAGAATGATTAGCATGTGAGTATTATAGACCTGGGAAAAGATTTACCCCTATCGCGGAATTGGCTGTATTTTTCCATATTGCTGGTGCTCGTGTGGTGTAAGACAAAGAGGACAACAGAGGGGTTAGATACCGAGACATGAAAGGCCTCGGGGGCTATCTCTTTTATGTTACTGGCAACGTATGAGGAATGCGATTCAGGTGATAGTGACGAGGGCTAATGAGATGGCGCCGTGAGGTCAGGTTCTGCGACAGCGCATCTATTGAGCGACATGTCATGGAGAGGATAGTGACATGTGAATGTGAATATGTGGCAGCCCCCACGTTGACTTTACTGGTGAACGGTGTGGGCTGAGTCAGCCAAATGGGCGACGTTTTTGGATTAGCCCTCTTACAGCTTGAACTTCTTGATACAATTATTCAAACTTGTTATTTTATCTCAATTCTTTTCAATTCAATTGTCTCTTTCAAAGCTGGCACTGTTCTCTCTTGACAATCCCTACTGTAGGTATGATATGACTCTAGGAGAGCAGGGCCAGAGCCGAGGTGGGTTCCATATCAGCCGAAGCTCCAATTGATAGAGTGATGACTTGTTAAACTTCCAGGCACAGGGACCCGGAACCCGGCACTTTGAAACATTTGGCATCCATGGAAGTACTTAGTAAGAACTTATTAGGTAGTTATCAGATATGATCTGATATGATCTGATCTGATATGGAACTACTATGTATTGCTTCCTATGTTGGCAGCTATGATACCTAGACTCATGCGAAGATAGCTGATAGCTTCTTTCGTGCCTGTTGCTTCTCTCCAGCCATGATGAAATATGTACCTACGCAAATCAGGATGGGAATAAGCACCCACCCGATCGATATAGCTGCAGACTGCCTAGAGGCGTCAAAGCCATGCATGAGCGGGCGTGCATGTGAGGAGATGGCAAAGCTGTATTGGCTATTGATAAGATCAAACTCAAACTCAGGCCAGATGGCAGTATAACGTTGAACGGACCGTTATGCCATTGTTCTTACTGCAGGTAAAACGTCAGACTTACAAAGCGTCACATAGGTCTATGTACCGAGGGAGGATGCTTAAAAAAAACAAAAAAACAGTACATTTCATCAAGCATACTTAGATTGAGAGGTAGCATTTGGAAAACATGATGTTGATCGTTCTCTTTGGTCGCTTTAGGTGAGGCTGTCAGTGCTAAGATGCGTTAAGGAATACCTAAGTTTACATAAATTTATTAAATTCTCCTGGGTTTACCTAAGTTTAGGCAAGATTTGAATAGTATTCATTGAAATGTGCCAATAATCAGATCAATTATACCATACGTGTTTGCTCATGGTTGCACTGACATCGATCTACTGTTACAGTTATACTACCTACCTCACCACAAACCAAAACACCATAACTCTATCACAGAATCACTTATACCAAAGCAAATCCATCGAACAATCATCAACGAATAACTAACAATAACTGCATCTCATCATTAAGCCACAAGCTGCATCCTCTACCTAGGTGCTCAAGCGACGCCTCCAACACAGCCATGCACAGCCACAACAACGTCACCCACTCGCTTCTCCATCACTCTCACTTCAGCCTCGTTCGCCAACCACTAATAGGAACGTCAACTCCAGCCAAGACAAGATGTTAAAAAAACAAGAAACCCCCGTTTCGTTTCCACCCAGGCCTGCCTTGTCGGCCTCTCCTTCCCTGATTCACCTCCCCGGGCGCTTCCAACATTCGTTTAAATACAGCCCGTAAACGCCCTCTTTGTTCACCAGATATCTTTCTTTGTCCACCGCTTATTTACAGAACGATGCCCTTTGTTGCAAATACCCCCGAGTCTTACCTTAACCGCTCCGACTCTAAAGTCGCTGATAAAACATGCCGCGGTTTAACTTCCAACGGTCGTCCGTGTCGGCGCGCCGTTGCGAACACGGCGCCGAAGACTGATAAGCGTGGAAGACCTGTTACACCGGATCCAAGAGATGAGACCCTTTACTGCTGGCAGCATCGAGAGCAGGCGCAAATGTCGGCGCATTCGAGTCCTGGACCTAGAGCTACGTCGACGCCGATTTTAGAAGGACGAACGAGCTTGGATACTCTTGCGGATAGATTGGGTTTGGTGGAGTTGGAGCAGAAGAAGAAACGACGGGAGACGGGAGGGCGCAAGACAAGTGGCATAAGCACAAGCACAAGCACAAGCCCACCAAAACCGGCATCTTCCAAGTCAAAGCAGTCTCTTACGTGCTGTTGCTTTTCAATTCCTCTCGAAGACGTCCAGGAATCTCGACCCTCGCGTCCTCAACCCCGTCCCGTCCAGCGAACCTCTATCTCTGTGCCACCATCCAAGCGCAACTCAAAGCAACACCTCTCACCTTCGCAAAACACATCCGCTGCCAAATCCCGTCGCTCGCGTAAATCCACAAGCTCTCAAACAGGCCAGCTCAAAGATTTCATCCCCGACTCTCTTGATGTGGAAACTGCTTCAGCGCTTATGGCAGAATTGGCCCGCCCGTGGGGTGCATCCGAAGAACCTGGTTTTATATACATGTTTTGGCTCACGCCTACATCTACAAATTCAGCCGCTGCGCCTGTTGATGCAGCGCGCTCGCTTCTATCTCCCCCTTCACCAAACCGGCCGCCGCGCTCTCGAAGCGCTAGCAACGCTGTATCCAGCTTCGCCGCTGCTGATCCATCTACCTCACGAAACACCATGCTTCTCAAGATCGGTCGCGCACAAAACGTCCAGCGTCGTTTGAACCAGTGGCAGCGACAGTGTGGCCATGAGGTTGAAATTCTGAGATATTACCCCTATCTCCCTGGATCCCTGGAGTCTTCCGGAGTGGTCCCACATATGACGCAGCACGTACATCGTGTCGAGCGCTTGGTCCATATTGAACTTGCAGGAATGGGCCTCAAAGCAGATGCTGCCAAATGTGATGCATGTGGAACAATGCATCGCGAGTGGTTTGAGGTTGAGGCCACCAGAGAAGGAATCAAGGCTGTGGACGGTGTTATCAGAAGATGGATAGAATGGGATGAAACGATGGCATGAAGTCAATGATTATATTATGTTGCATTATAGATATATACATACAGCCGGCGTTGGGTTCACTTGAATACACGGAGTTACGATCCACAAACACAACCACAAAGTGACACATGCAAACAGGCCCAAAGAAAGCTACGGTCTTGGTATCTATATAAATATTCCTCCCCGCCTAATCTATAAAGTAAAAGCACCCATGCCGTCTGCTCATGAATCGTGAGAACGTCCTTTCGATCTCGCCCCAGTGAATGCCTCCCAGTTCAATTTCCACGCTATACAAACCGCACCTCGTCAAACAGACCTGCTCTGACTTGAATAAGCGCAGCCAGCTCAAAGAGGAAGGACTGTAGGATGATGACGTTGGTGACAACGTGCGAGACCGAAACCGTTGTGTTGATCTCCCTTTCAACTCTAGCAAAAGGGGTCTCGGGTTCTGGAGTATCCAGATTTCGGGTCCTTTGAGGCGTCTGGTGAGGCGTTTGAGGCGCCTGAGTCTTAGGTTCCTCCGCTTCTTCTTTCTTGATCTCGGGGTTATGAGCCTCAGCTTTGGCTTCGGTCTTAAGCTCCTTGACTTCCGGTTCCCTGTCATCCTCATCGTCAGAGCCCTCAGCAGTCTTGTAATCCTCTTCGTCTATCTCAGCTGGTTCGAGGAGTCGAGGTGATTCAGGTGCAGTCTCGGCGTCAGAAAGATCAGTCTCGGTCGTATCGTCTGTCTTTGCGTCTTCCTCATCCTTCGCCTCAGCAGGTGTTTGCACAGTAATTTCGGGCACGTCATCCTCGGGCTTATCCTCTTTCTTAGCCTCCTCATCTTTCACTTCAGAGGCTCCAGCCGCACTATCCTCCTTCTTATCCCCCTCCTTGGCTTCCTCCTTGGCCTCCTTATCGGGAACCTGCTCGGTATGCTTCTCCTCCACAGCTGCAGTCTCTGGAAGTTCGGGCAGTGGAGGTTCAGTCTTTGGAGTTTCGGGCAGCGGAGTTTCGGGTAGTGGGCGCTCGGGCAGTGGCTTCTTATCAAAGTTGAGAGGAATAGGCTCAACCTTGACATCCGGCAACCCCACCTTTTTAGCGAGGACAGTCTGGTCCATAGCTGCAAACTCAGCCATTTGATGGGCAAGCACCTCTTCTCTGGCCTTCTGCGCCGGATCGATAGTATCTTGTATCCTAGTCGGAGAGTGACTAAGTCCAGGCGTGCCTCGTCCCCTGCTATGGGACGTCTCCTTTGAACTCAAAATAGACTTGCCGGGTGTCGCATTGCCGCTTCCAGAGCTACGGCCCTGTTCTTTGCGTCCTCGCGGGCTACTGGCGCGGCTCGGTGTTCCCAGCTCTGACAAGAGACGATGCGCCAATCCTTCCAGTGCCGACGGTCGGGAGGGTGATGTGCTGCGTGATACTTCTTCAAAGCTTCGTCGATCGGGAGGATCTTCACTTATGGGGGTTGGTCTGGGTGTTGGGCCGGCGTGGTGTAACATTGCATCCGCAGTTCTGAAGGCGTCGCGCCGTTGTTGCACCAGCTCTTCAAAGCGAGGAATACTCCTCTTGTAGGCAGCCACCTGTTCCTCCAATCGTCTGAGGACGTTGAAAATACGGGGTAAGGAAGCCTGGGACCACTGCGGTCGTTGGCGGCATTGCTCCATGGCTTTCAGTGTCTTCTGTTCTGGGGTTGGTGATGGCAAATCGTAATCTTCATCGTCTTCACTCTCTTCATCTTCGTTGTCTTCATTTTCGTTATTTTCAGACTTTCGTCTTGGGGTCTTGACTTCATCATATATATAAGAGCTTGGGCTCCGCGTCAACCATCCTTCGATCTTCATAAAACCGCAGATTGCCAAGTCAACGAGCGTCTCAGTCACCGAAAGATTTGTCTCCACGTCGTTGACAAAGAATGTCTCCAAGAGATCCAGGAGTGAGTTGAGGAGAGGATCGTCAGGCCGAAGAGTATGGTCTCCAACATCCTTGGGTGCTCCAGGAAGACTATCGGGCAGCCTCTGGTTACTCGTAGATGCCCTTGGCGCGACAAGCTTCAAAGAGCAAGGGTGTGCTTCAAGCCTAGTCATAGTATCTCGAAGCACAAGCTGGTATACTTCATCAAAGTCATCCTCGCCCCCTATTGTCCCTGCCAACGACATGATGAATTCGACCTCTTGCTCTTGAGCGCCAACAGTTCGAGTGGCATTCTGCATAGGAACGGCATCAGTTCTTAACAGAGTAACAATAGCATATCGATGATGTCGCTTAAGAATAGCCGACACCAACTGTAAAGTAACATGAATTGTTTGCTGATTCCGCGATCTCAAGCATGCGAGAATGAGATCAACTAAGTTGAATAGTAGGGGAGTAGCAGCAGGTTCCGCCCTCGAGGCCAACATAGTGGCCAGATCCATTGACTTTCGCTTGCGAGCCTTACTAACATCCGAGCTTGAGGTAGGGCGGGTAGAAGCGATGTTATCAGGTAGTGCTAGGAGGTAGTGGAGGATCAGGTTAATCATGTCAGGGTGGTCAAGAGATTCCAGGATACGTCGAAGATAAGTCAAGACAGCCACCGATGAGCCACCGTCAATATCAGAGGACTCGAGCAGCGAGGGGTATCTAGACCGTTAGCAGGATTCGAGGTGAGGGTTGGCGAGTACTCACAATAACTGTTGTAGGAAAATAACTTGGAAATGCTCCAGAAGAGTTGACTTGACCTCTACAGACCGACAGTGGTTCAAGACGTCTTGCCAGAATAATAGGTGTGATAGAAAGGTTTCAAGGTGAGATTGGAACTCGGGTGAGCATGAGCTGATGACTTCGTAGTTCGATGTAGGATGTTCGTAGTCGGAGAAGGCGAGAATAGGGGGCAGGTTGTGAGGGAGATGGTCAACCACCAGTTTGCGACTCAGTTGGCTGTATAATGCACCAAGACCAGTCGCCATCAGTGTTGACAGATCACTTTCGACAATCCATTGCTCCAAGGGTCCTGAACTCGATGCCGCTTCGATGATGTATAGCAATCCTGTCCGCGCAAAGTCGCCCACCTTGCCCTCATGATGGATATAGTCCATAAGGATATAAAACAGAGGAAAGTCGGCCTTTTGCGTCCGTCCAATAAACGCATCGCGGGTGTTCTCATCCCTCTCCCTGTTCTGAAGCGCAACGCCACGGTGTGTCTTGAACCATGCTGGCAGAATACTCGGGTCCAGCCGAATCTTGGTGGTAATGTTGAATGCGAGCTCGACGACACGCGACTCGGTATCCAGGCCCAGGCGCACGCTGTTAAGGCCGGTAATTCGCACGAGCAGATTCGTCAGACTGGCGGAGAAGGTCTGGTTCTCAACAAAGGCTTCCTCCTCGCTCTCGATAAGGGTCGCAAAGAAGAGGACTGCCTCCTTAATGATCCACTCATTGTACGAAGTCGTGGCGATCTTGCCGATGGGCACGTAGATTTGCTTAAGTGAAGAGTATTGAATACATGGATGCGGTAACGGTCGTCGACTCTCGTCGCTTAGGATATTGGTAAGTTCCTGGAGGCGGATTTCAAGGGTTTCGGCGGCGTCGCTGTCTCGGGATAGGTTGGATGATGCTCTCCAAGCAGACTACGATGGTTAGTGCTTGTCGCAGGTATTTTCAAGCTGCGCTGGTCCTCACAAGTAAGAGGCTGTATTGCTTTTCGAATCGGTGTAGTCGTTTCGCAGGGTCCTGTCCCAGGTCCTTGCGG
This sequence comes from Fusarium concolor, assembly GCA_013184415.1. Lineage (NCBI taxonomy): Eukaryota > Fungi > Ascomycota > Sordariomycetes > Hypocreales > Nectriaceae > Fusarium > Fusarium concolor. The sequence goes on along the minus strand of JABCJY010000231.1, from coordinate 221,774 downwards.
GTGCCCCCAGAGGAGAGAGGGCTCAATAAGCGCGACCACTATACAAATGATAATTAGTTGGGTGTCATGGCGGAGGTGTCAGTAGATGATGGGACACTCACGAAATCCATGACGATATTGAAGTCATTTCCCGGCGATTTTTGCTAGGGAATAGAGGTCACCTTGACCACATAACGGCACGGCGTAGGTCCTTGTAAGTTGAAGTGTTGAGACCTGTGGTCTCCTGGCGTTGAAGGACATCTGAGTGGACATGTGGCGCTGGTTGTGGCTTAAAGGGAGTGTGGCTGAAACTCCAGGGTAAATGCCGCCCCTTTCTGAAGCGACTGACATTCATTATTCATGCATCAAATTAGTTGTCTCCTAGCAGACTCATGACATAATTGAACAAGTGTCACTTCTTTATAACGAGGTTCTAAAAGATAGACTAGTGAACGAGTCTATAGACTCTTGGCTGAGACCCTGCATTAGTCCTCTGCATAACTGGTTGTTAGTGTAACATGTAAATTGGTGCCAGTTCCAATTGCAGTATGAGGTCATCTAACAAAAGATACCCCTAGCAAGTGATGCTCTATGGGAACAATGAACTTAAGACTTTTAAGCCTTGGGACGATCTATGAGAGATTGTGAATGAGTAAAAGCTTCTCAAGCTGATGCCGATAGACAGTTGCTCTATTCTGGGAAGGACAATTTCAACGTACGGTCACCACATGGGTCATATGTAGCAGACATGACCGTTTACATCGTTTTCTGGGAAACAACTAGATGTGATGTGTTTTTATTTTCAGTATCAAACGCTTAAAACCTCAGGTGGTTGACGCCCATCTCGGAGCAAATTCGTCGCGCTATAGCCCAGCTTGTTCAAATGCAATGACCCTCAGTCGTAGACCCAATGACACGACTTCAAATAACGCCAACCCAGACAAAAAGAACCCTGATAAAGCGAAGCTAGCAAATGGATATATACCGATATGAAGTGACCCGCTGTGTTGTAAACTCGCATCCTGTGCACATCTCAACAACCTTGATGGCCCTGATCCTGCAGGGCCAGTTCAACCTGCCCATAGAGGTTCTTGCCTACAGCGATGGTGAGGGAGATGAGGGACAGAATGATTCCTCAGGCACTGCTTGGCTCATAAAGTTGAAGCCGACGATGCCTTCAGCGACGATCTTATCTTGCCCAGAGGCCAGTCGAGAGTAGACAGAAACACGTCGTCCAATGATTCCATCACCGCCGACTTCAAGTGATAGAGGTCCTTGAAGGGGTAACTCGACAAAGTCGTGAGAAGTCGGGGGTGTCTGAAGGGAGAATTGGCGAAAAAGACCACATTCGCTTGCGTTTCTCGTCAAGTCACCACTGGAGCTTCTTTACGTTAACGTCTAACCATCTCTCTTCAAAGCGAGGAATGCTTACTGTATGACAACATGGAGAGCCGAGAAACCCTTCATACTGCACTCCTCGCTTGGGGTGAGTCTTGCGTGTGTTGCACTGGAACTTGATGGCCTGCCCGGAGTGTGAAAGGAAAGATCACCACAAATGTTGGATGAAACGGAGTTGATGGGAGGATTGAGGGCAGCAAGAGCACCTCCTCGAGGGCGGTTGGTGTTTTCAGGGCCGCACATGATGGTGATGTTGATTATATGAGTTTGTTGGTGAGGGTAGGTTTTGAAGTTGATTCGGATGAAGATAAAGAAAAGACCTGCTTGCATGAAATGAAAAGGGAACTCTTCACTTAAGAATAGATACCTACCTATATTATTATACCTACTAGGCAGGTATGTATGTCACAAGGTAGTTGAATGTCATTGGAACTTGCCATCTCTCTCAATCTCTCTCAATCACCAACCAATCACAAGCTAGCGCTGTTACCGAATCGGGTATTTCTCTCTAACTTGCTCACAAAGCTTCTCGAAACAACAACCCACCTACACTAACACACCAAAACACCTTGATGAACTGAAAGTAGCAGAATACGCACTAGCAATCACTGACCCTGGGAGATATTAATAATTCTCTGCTCTGACGCAATCTGTCTTCCGTCATGTTGTTCTCTAACATCCCACTTCTACCCCTCCTCCTCTTTGCTTCGTCTTCGTCCTCCGCCTCTATCAACTCCAAGCCCGGTCTTGCTTCTGAACACAATCAAGCTTATACAGCTCTCCCTGATAACATTCCATCGTTTTCAGCCATGTCTGTTGGATCTTACTCTCTCCCGGCGTTGCCGTACGCCTATGATGTGAGTTTCACCCCGCCCCAACATCATGAGATGCCCACAAACTGACCAGGATAAAGGCACTTGAGCCTAGCATCTCTGGTCAAATTATGGAACTCCATCACAGCAAGCATCATCAAACATACGTAACAAACCTCAATGCCGCCCTCAAGAACTACGCCACCGCTACTTCAACCAACGACATCGCCGGCCAAATCGCCCTGCAATCAGCCATCAAGTTCAACGGCGGCGGACACATCAATCATTCTCTCTTTTGGGAGAACCTCTGTCCCTCAAGCTCCCCTGATTCCAAGCCCACTAGTGCTCCTACACTTAGTGCAGAGATCTCCAAGATGTGGGGTAGTATTGAGGGCTTCCAAGAGGCTTTCAAGAAGACTCTCCTTGGGCTGCAGGGCAGTGGCTGGGGATGGCTTGTTAAGGATACTCATGGTCTGAGAATTGTTACGACTAAGGACCAGGATCCTGTTGTGGGAGGGGAGGTGCCCATCTTTGGTATTGATATGTGGGAGCATGCTTACTATCTGCAGGTAAGTTGTACAGTTTCATTTAGATGAAAGAAGTACTAACATTGGCCATAGTATCTTAACGGCAAAGCTGCGTATGTTGATAACATCTGGAACGTCATCAACTGGAAGACAGCTGAGGCTCGCTTTACCGGCACTCGCGAGGATGCCTTCAAGGTTCTGCGCGCTTCTATCTAGGGCGGCGATACGTTTTGATGATATCATGAACGACACAAAGCCATTGTCAGTTGCCAGTTGATATTGGGATCAACATCTCGTACCATCGAGATAGCACAAGCAACAAATGCACTCAACATTTCTCCAACATGCAGTGAAACTTCTTGACACCCCAGCAACGTGCTTAATATGTGACACTCAGTCTCGGCTGGCTACCCAAGACCGTGGCCTGCGTTTGACTCGTGCAGCAGGATGCCGTGCACATCCTTATCCTGACCGCCAAGATTCCCTCTATGCTGTGCGATTAACTAGCTTCTGTCGTTCTGTTATCTCTGCATGGCGTAAAGCCTGTACCTGCTAGTGTCTAGAAATCCTAAAGTTATGGATAAAATTAGGAAAGATTGAGTAGTTCTTGTCATGCTATGCTTAGTTTGATTGGCTATCCGTAAAAGTCTCCTTTTGCTTTTTTCGTAGCGTGCAGAAATATGCAGTCTCCCGTTTCTCCGTTCGTGGACGGGAGTCATACTTTTATCCCTCGCCTACCGGTTCAATATCACTGCCACAATCTACGATGTCCTTGAGAATCTAGTCCGTAGGTGTAACATAGGAAGATCCAGCAGTTAACGCCCCACCAATCCGCCCATCATCATGAGCCCGCAGGTCAGAAACCATATAGTGAGTATAGGTCTAGGTCACATATCCAGATATGCATATCTTGGTATACGTACATCAAACGAAAACGGCCTGAGGTAGCCTATTGCGATTTATGTGCCACCGTGGATCGTCAGGCTGTAGAATGAGGCTTGTGTTTGTGTTTGCGTCTGTGTAACGGCAGCCATGCAAGGGTAAGCTTCACGATTCTAAATCAAGGTTGATGGCTTGACAAAGAACTTTTGTAGAAGATAAATTTATTCCTTGATGCGTTGTGGCTGGATGTAACAGTCACACGTTGAACTGACTCTCATTCGTCAAAGTTGTGCGTATTCCAATTCCATGTGAGTTAACCATCACGGAAGATGGGATCGAACGGGCGGAAGCATCAAGTTGTAACAAGTCTTCCCGTCGCCACATTAGTTTAACAAATAAGCAAACCCACGATCTCTACAATGGCATTGCCGGATCCCGAAGTATCATCCGTGATAATAATTTCCCTCCCGTAAGACGAAACATAAACTCGGATGGACACATACTTCCCACTCTCCTTAATAATAGCATCCAAACACTCCACAGTCTTTCCGGTATCACAGCATAATGAACCATCAGGGGTAGGATGGTGCGAGGCCTCTGGTGAAGAGAGGTATAAAGAGTCGAGATGAGGCAAGACTTGAAGATTCTTTCCAGACTGAGACCAGTTGAACTAAGAGCTCTTTGTTGTCATTCTTTTCTTCATCATCAAACTATCACACTCGCTTCTACCATATCTTGGCAAAGATGTCTCTCCTCGTTCGCTTCGCCCTCGCGGGGTTCTGGTAAGTGTTTTTTTTTTTTGATTATCAAGTATAAGAACTAACGAGTACAGCGCATCGGTTGCTTGTGCTCAGAACACCGTAACCGTTACTGAGACTGTTACCGAGTGTGCGTCCGACTGCTACTCAGTTGTCTCGCAGTGCACCTTCACTGAATATCTCTGCACTTCATCTGGCAATCAGCTTCCGACTGGTTCTTCGGCTATCGTGTCAGAGTCTGCCACTTTTACCAACGTCATCACTACGGTTTCTATCCCCTCTGTTTCGATCCCCTCGACTACCAAGTTTGCCAACACCACTGTTTACACGTTTACCCCTAAGACTAGTGCTGTTGTTTCGGAGTCCGACGTTTCAGCTGGTTCAAGTGCTCTTGCTGGAGAGACTTCCTCCAATGTGGAATCCACCAGCAGCACCCTTCTCGGCTACTCTACTACTCTTACTCAGGGGATGATGACATCGAGAAGCGTTACCAACCTTGAGACTATGCCTACTTTCGTCCCCAGCGTTGACTCTTCTGCTCTTGCATCTGGTACTACTCTGTTTCCACAAGGAGGCGGATCTACGACCATTCCTCAGGGTTCGACAGAGTCAATCTCGGAGTCTTCCCCCTCCAGTACCGAGTCAGCTTCTAGTGAAGGTCTGAGCACAGAAACATACGTCTCCCAGCAAGGAAGCTCTACTATTTCAGAAGACACTGGAGTTTCTACTGTCACCGAAGGGGTTTCTACAACCACTCTCAAGTCAGTTCTCACTAGCCAAGTCACACTCACAGAGAGCATTTCTACTGTTTACTCCCCTTCCACTGAGAAGCCTGCCACATCTGAAGAGAACACCGAAGCCATTGGTACATCCTCTCAGGCTGGAGATGCTAGCAGTGAGACTGAGCAGAGTCCTGCGTCTACTGAGGATGTGACCTCCGAGGCAACTAGCCTCACCCAGTTGACTTCTCGAATCACCTTGACTCAAAGCGAGACACTTCCAGAATCAGAGTCAACAACTGCCCCTGAGGAGACCACTGGTGTTTCTATCGTTGAGTCTTCCAATACATACAGCACAGCTGCTTCAGAGACCTATACCGAGACGGCCAGTACCATCAAGACCCCCTCCGAGACCTCGATTGTGCAAACAGGTTCCACTGCCAGCGGCTCTAATCCCGAGTCCACAACCGCCGGGGTTTCGACACTCACATCCCAAGTTGCAGAATCCACAAGTACTTCCTGCGCGTCGACCAAGCACACTCACATCTACTACAACACGACTATTGTCCACAGCACTGCCGAGCAAAGCATCGATTCTTCCGCTTTGGCAGGATCTTTCACCTCAGCCTCTTCTTTGGGGAGCGGGTATACCTCTGCCACCTCGGCTGTCGTTGAGCAGACTACGATTCCAGGAGCTGAGACCTCAGAGGGTCAAGCTGGAGTTTCGACTTCAGAGTATCTCGAGAGTACTGGCGAGACTGCTATTGGAGTTCAGACTACTGTTCCCTCTGATACTTTGGAGTCCATTCCAGTTGAGTCTACTGCCGTCCAAACAGACTCTGATATCACCGCTACTCCCTCTCAACCCATCCAGACATCTATCAGCTCCTCTGTCCCTGAAGGGTCAACTGGCCCCCAGGGATACGGCTTCGGCAACCCAAGCTCTATCGACGACCGCTGGCCAACCGCATCCTTCGCCTCAACCGCCGACGCTGTAACTGGTTTCTCATCCTTCACTACTCTCCTCACCACAAGCAAGGTCACCGACACTGCTTCTACCACAACTGGCCACAAAGAACCTAAGTATGAACCACCTGCTTATGAGCCCCCTTCGTACCACGAGTCAGCGTATATTCGTAAGGGTTGGGGTTTCTAATGGTCAGGCGATGTAACAGCATCTTGATGCTTCTTTACTTTCTTTGAACGACTTAATGTCCTTCTTCTATTTGATTGTTTATTTTTGTATCTGGGATATGTGACTTGGGGGGGGAGGGGGTAGATAATTGATAGAAAATACATTCGGGGTGGTTTTATATTTGTTCTTTAATGCTGTGATGTTCACTTGTGCGACCAGATTACAGGAGAAGTATGGACACTTCTATCATGATACCCATTCGTATGCATGCCCAAGCTGTTACCTGTAAAGTAGTATCTATCCTTTCACACTATGCCATTCACTACTCCTTTCAAATGGGCGATGCTATCCAACTGTCTAGCATCCAAAATCCTCCCTATTGTGTTTCTAAGCAACCTCCCAATCCATCGGCTCAACCATCCACTCCCACTCATCATCCGCCTGCTCTGCCATCCCCATCTCATCATCATAGTCATCAGCCCAGCTTCTCTTCTCCGCCGCCTCACTCTGCACCCTCTGCGCCGCAATCCCATACCCAAGCTCCAACCCCCCAAGAATCTGTCCTACGAGCCAATTCAGATCATACATCTTCAGAGGCGGCGTTTCCTTCCCCTCGCTGGCATCTTTCCATCGGTTCCGAAGCTCCTTGGCTTTTCGAAGTGCTTGGTTCACTTCTCCTCTTCCCAGCGCCTCATGCACTGGACAATCCAGCATTTCTAGCTCTATGAGCACGTTTTCGTGATACGTGTGATTCCACCCTCTCTGTGGCTTCTCCTCCGGAACAGAGATCTTAAAAATCATGAGCAGGAGAACAAGCGCCTGCTCGATCCATTTGTAAAACTCATGGAAGTCAACCTTGAAATTCCGCTCGGCGTCTGCGACTGTGAAGCTAAACTCTTCTGGATTCAACGCGCGGTGATATGAAGTCTGGAGGTCGATATATTTCCACCGTAGACGCTGACAGGCTTGTTCGAAGCGGTGAAATGCTTGTATGGGCGTTAGACGCGTTGATGTTGATGTTGATGTTGATATTGGCGCTATGGTTGATACTTGAGGTCTTGGAGGGGCAGAGGCTGGTGGGGGCCGAGGTGGAGGAGGTCGTACGGAGGGCTGTGATGAGGCGCGTGTTTGGGGAAGAGAATGAGCATTTGCGAGTCTAGACCGGCCGTTAATGGCCCAGATAGAGTCACCCAGCCCGGTTGAAGTCTTAGACATGATGGAGTGTTCTTCAAGAGGTTGATAGCAGCTTCCGATAGAGTGATATAGTCATGAGCGTTGGCGCAAGATGAGATCGAAACGCTCCGTAAATGTAGGTAATCGGAGCGCAAGTGAGCACAAAATCGCACAAGTTGAAGCCTTTAATATTCCTCCAGCTTCAACAGGACGCCTTTATCACAAATATCCAGACGAGGCTGGTCTTAGCCAATAACGCGCAATCAATGGTCACGATGAACGCCTTAGCCGTGAGTTCCAGAACAGAGCTCAATGCGCGGAAAAGCTGAGGAGAACAAAGAACAAAGGCCTGAAGAATCAGTCTATCAATAAAGCAAAGTGTTGTGAATAAGAAATTCGTAAGTCAATGAGCGTTAAAATGACATGTGCAAGATCAAAGCGAACAACCAACTCAATAGTGGTTGAAGGTCTAAAATTCGCAGCTTCTGATTGGTTCACTGCTCGGCGGTTAACGGCTGGCAGTGCAAGCAAAAACGCCCGCTGAAACAACACTAAGATGACTTCAACACGATTGTGATATATCGCTGAGACTAACTCATGTCCATATACAAGCTACAAAACATGTCGTAACCATATCATTATTGATATATACATTCTTCACGTTGTAGACACAGTCAACCTCAACCAGGCTCCCCTCTGCTCATTCCATGTCCAGAAATCAATCACTCAAGTTAACCTGCTCGCGTGACACAAACACAACTCATCATAAGCTGACCAGACAAGGCGACAGCACTCAATCATATATGCACCCCAACTCCAGCTCTGGATGCTCTCTCCCAGATGCTATCCCGATGACCCAACTCAAAAGCAACAAAACAACAACTCCTTATTGACACATCCGACTTCCCTTGTCGTCTTGTTCGTAGCCGACAGTATGTACAATTTATAGACATGGCCCTGCCTATGTCGACTCGCGAACCTTCTTGGTGGCCTTGGCTGTACCAATATGAGTGTTGTGCACCTACTCCTGTTAGCTTTGGTTCAACAAACTACAATAATGATCAAACATACCTTTGTTGCAAATCGAAGACTTGTCAATGTCTCCTTCAGATGCTGCTCAAGCGGCGACACCATTACAAACATCAGAGTCTTGCTGTTACCACCCAAGCTGTACTGCAGCAAGTGTGTCAACTTGGAGTTACGATATGGGATATGGCCAGAGCCTCGACCAAGGGCCTCAATAACATCACCCAAGCAGCTCAGACTCTTGTTAATGTTTTGTGTCTCCTTCATGCGATCGCCTTCAGCCTGTGAATGCTTGAGACGCTCTGAACCTGCCAAGTCGACCAGGTTGAGTGTGCCCTCACATCGCTCTCCTGTAGCAAAGTTCTCTCCGATCAACTTCAGGATGAAGATGCTGTGAGAACGAGAAGACCGTTCGTTGGCCTTGGTCGCGGCCACTGATCGGTTGTTCTGTGCTTCCTCCAGCATAGTCTCCACACTTGATGGGCTGTCAAGGCGTACTGACTTGCAGTTCGTGATGGTTGTCTGCTTGCGAGCCTCGTCATGTCGAATCTCGAGCTTCCTTGCACGCTCATTGGGTGTCAACAAGTCATTGAGCTCCTCATTGTACACTTCAACAAACGAACCCTCCATTGTGTACTCCCATGACTTCTCCTTGAGTTTGGTGATGGTGTCGTAAATCATGTGAGTGGCACGAGGAATCATACCATCGCTTGAAGACATGGTGTGTGTCTTTCCTGATCCGGTTTGACCGTAACAGAAGATACAGACATTGTATCCGTCAAGAGCGCTCTGGACCAGTTGAGAGATCTCACCGAAGATCTCCTGGTTCTGAGTTCCTGGAACGAAGACACGATCGAACTCAAAGGGATAGTTCTTTCGTGTGATCTGTCCCAAACTGCTCTTCTCCTCAGGTCCAGCCAGAACAATTTCGGCAGAGGTCTTGTCGTCAGGGAACGACATCTTGGCCTCTTCGCCCTCACCATTACCGAGTGCAGGTCGAACACGACACATGACTCGAATGTTGCCCTTGAGCTCTTGGTACTTGTTGAATAGTACTCGGCGCTCTGTCTCCTCCCTGATGAGCTTGTGCTGGGCCTCCTCGGCAATTCGGAGGGCTTCTTGTAGACGAGCCTCCATGCGGGCAAACGAATCGGATTGAGCCTTGCCGTCAGATTCGAGAAATTCAACATGCGATTTTAGTGAGTTGATCTTGGCCTCGAGTGTTGTGTTGGCTGCTGACAGCTCGGCGATGTTGGTCTGGAGGCTATTCTTCAGGTTGCGTTCTCGCTCGAGATCTCCCCGAAGGCCTTCCACTTGAGAGTTAAGTTCTTGCAGTTCTCGGTCCTTCTTCTGTATAGCCATTCCCATATCTTGATGCTCGTTGCCCATTCGAGTCCGCAGTTCCTGGATCTCGCGGTCCTTCTTTTGTCGCTCTTCTGCCAGTTCTTGGTGATAGAGTCTAGTCAAACTTTCAACTTTTTGCTCGTGATCCTTCGTATCTTGCTCTTTTAGTCGGCTAAGTTCCCTTCGAAGTTCGTCGACTGCTTCTCGATTCTGTCTCGACATGTCGTCGATCTTCTCTCGATGCTTTCGTTCTTGGTCGTCCATTTGTCGTTGGGATTCCCACTTTTGCTTCTCCATCTCATGTCGAATCTGGCGCCCTTCTTCTCTTGCTGAATCGAGATCGGATTTTAGTGCATCGTTCCTCATGTCGAGTTTCTCTCTATCGCCCTCCAATTCTTGCACTATGGATATGGTAAGTAGCTGAGTACCGCATGGTGGGATAATACCTACCTCGCTTCTTGGCAAGCTCAAGGGCATCGTCGTGTCCTTTTTGTTCTTTGAGAGTGGTGTTTACCATCTCCTTCAGTTCTTTGAATTGAGACTCCATATCGACTACTCGACCGTCGACGTCCCATGCTACATATGATGTCAGATTAGAATCTTTATTCAAGAAAGACTTGCTAGGAGAGGAAAGTTTGATGGGGGACTGGAATTGCTTGACTGGCGACAGAGACAGAGTCTCTTCAAACTCATCAAGTTTTCGCTTGACTCGCTCATCGTTCACTGGCTTCAGAGGGACTGCCTAAGGCCGCTCCGATGACGCTTGTCGAGAGATTGTAGTAATCTTTTCGTTCTGATCACTTCTGGCACGGCGCCTGCAGGTAATGTTCGAAGCAAGTGAAGCGGTTGATGATTGCGAAGACTGTCGGGTCAAGGGGCGGGAAATCGCTTGATTCCCGGGAAGGTTGTGGTCTTCGAGACTCAATTGAACGAATCTCGAAGTTAGAGAACTATCTCTGCTTGCTGACAATGCTGTGGATGATTGGGAGGCTCTGAGCTTGTTGCTGTGAAGTGGGATGATAGTTTGGGGATCGTCTTGCTGAAATGTTGTCGTACCATTGTTGGCTGGAGCTGCGTCGTATCGATCTTCCTCACGGAGAGCGTGTGCCGTGCGCGGTCGAGGTGCTTGACTCTTCGATCGTGAATGGGCAGGGCGTCCATTGACTCCATTAATCCGTGAAGCGGTTGGCACGGCACCATTTCGACCGTTGGGCATGTTCTTGTGAATGCCGTTCGATGAAGTTGCGCCGTATCGTGACTGGGCGGTCGAGGGTTGCTTGAGCTAGAGAAAGTTAACAACTGTTGTGCGGTTTAAAGACATAAAGTTCACGGTCGGTGCAGAGTTAGAAAGGGCTTGAACTTACCCCCGAAGACATGCCCGCCAGGCTTTGTGGCCTCACATTCGATCGAGCAGCCGCTGTACCAGTAGGAAGTAATGGTTTGGAGGGATATTCGAGGGCGCGATCGGAAAGAGGCTTGCGCTTTGGGTCGGATTGCGATGCTGTATCCAAGTCAGACAGACGAGCTACACAAGCTTCAATGTGCCTACCTGGCTGAGGAATCTCCCGCTTGAGGTTCTTGAGAGCCGACAACGAAGTTACCGTCGACGCAATGCGAGCATTATGTTGCGACTCGGTCCATTCTGTGAGTCCACCTCCAGCCCCTATTGACATCGACATCGATGGCGCGGGCAATCGACTCATCTTTGAGCTCCTAAATGTCTACACACAAGTATCGTCAGTGTCTGACACAACCTTGGCGCTAAGTAAACAACGTACCGAATTCTCCTCCATGGTGAAAACAATGCGCCCGCGGTTCACAAAAACAGGAACCAGGATATGGACAACAAGGAGCAGCGAAGCACCTCGATAAACAGCAGTGGCAGGCGGCGTTGTGAATATGCGAAGGATAAAAAGAGAAGCAGTAACAGCAAAATGGTATTAGCAAACGCTCGGTCTTTAGCTCATGGGAGCTACGTGATATTTTGGTTGGTTTCGTGAGGATCCTGATGCGGGATAGCCTGATTGGAGATTGGCGACTCAAAGCGCTAATTGTTTATGTCAACACGTTGCTGGGGCAATGACTCCGAGTTGCATCTGGCAGTGCCCCACTAGAACCTGGGATTAGGACGGGAATGATGGGAAACCACCACTTGCTGCCCTGGCCAACATATCGAAGCTGCAGCAAGCCATCATGGATCCCCACTTCAAGTATACTCGGCTGACTGGTACTTGCATCAGTTGGGTTCGCGATACCATTGATATGCGCTTCGCTGGCCTCAATGATATTTAGAGAGCCTCTATTAAACAGACGGGTTATTACCCAGAGCCATGACGGCGAGTGGCCAGTCGGAAAAACTCGCAGTCATTGGAACAACTCGGCACCCAGGCATATTCTGGCGAGCCCAGATTCCATGACTGGGCTTTAATTTAACCACACCAGAACGTCGTAGTTTAGTTGTCTAGGTACTCATAGTTTAGGATTTCCCTCCTAAACTTATGATTAACTTATGGTTTATTAGGCTAACCTGACGAGATCATTGAGGACATTCGTGACAACGATCTCGAGGACTGGGAGGAGTATTGGGAAGAACGGCCCTTCGCTTACACATGGGCGCCAACCTTGGGAGGTCTGTTGCCAGCGCCTGCTATCAGAGAGAAGATGGACACTGACCTGTTACTTTTGTATGATGGTGTTACAAAAGACCAGATGAAAATAAATGTATGGCGAAGTTTGAGTCTCAAAATCAAGAGGGCCAGGAGACAGGATACAGCGTTCAAGTTCTGCAAAGAGTAAAGCACAAAACTTGGTTGCAGGTAGGAAAATGAACAAAGTAAAGAAAGAAAAGGATTTCGTCCATGAAAGCAAGGTGTTAGGTAATGCCAGCTGCTGCCAGTTGCTGCCGGCCTCACATTGTTGTAACCACCCCTTAATTTCGCACTGCCGTTGCAAACAATAGAAAGTGAACCATGGCGCGTTGCCCACGATCACTCTTGCGCCTAGCTGCCTATAAAATCCTCTCTTCCCCTCCCATCCTCTCTCATCTTTCCTCTTCCTTCATCATCAACATCCTCACTCCTCAGTGGCAGACAACAACTAGACTGCCACATTGTTCAGCCTTTGTCCACTCTCTATACCTGCCTCATGCGTCGTCCGGTCCTTAGACGGCCCACCCTTAGACAGCGTCGAATCCTCGATCAGTTGTTTCCCAGATACCCCATTCCTTCAGTAAGTGATCTTGACCTACCTGGAGTTGTCCCACCTGACCATAATCAAAGGCCGACGCCAACATGAGCGACACAGAGGGACCCCCTCACAAGAAGTCTCGCAAGGTATATCTGATTTTTCTTTTCATCCACCCTCGGTCGTGTTCTTCTCGTTGCCCCTTCTTCCCTGCATGCGAGCCAGAAGCATCGAAGTTCCTCAGCATAACGCCCCAGGTCTCCGTGTCTGTTCTCAGGTACGGCTACCTTGGATGTTGAGTCCTGAGTTGAGATCTAGGTGCTCACATGCGCACCTCCAAGCCTAGCTTGGACTCCCTCTCAGCTTGGGTCGCTTCCAGGTCCTCAAAGTCAAGTATCAAGATGCCCAGTTCGGCTCGGGGATGTAATGCAAGGTTCCGCACCTCGGTTTCCCTGTCGAATGCTTCGGTTGGTATCTCCAGGCGTAGACTGGATTCAATTTTGACTTTGAGGACCGCGGTCTCGTACCAGTTTATGGCGGAAGTACAGCCCACAATGGCCTTAAGTTGCGTCTTGGCTTCTGATATCGCTGCGACATATCGTGTGGGGATCTGTCCAGATGTTCAATTGGTTTGCTCTGGGACTGGAAGGCGGGGTTCAGTGGTCGTGGCATGAGAGGGCTCATAGTGTATACTGAGGTGCAGACATACTCAGCCTAGGACCCCTTGGCTGACGGATGTGATTAACAGGAAGCCGTCGATGCTGAGACCGAAAACGCGCGTGAAATTGCACGCACCAATGTCCGACTCAAGAAGCAGGATGGAATGATCGAAACGAACGAGGCTTTGTCTACCATCACAATCAACAAGCTCGCGAAAGTCGAGCGTCTGATTGGGCGCCGCTGTGAAGAGGATGACTCCCACGGACTACGCGATGAGCTCGGTGACGCTCCAGTCGAGCTCAAGGGGTGGGACGAGGCTCAAGTAAATTTCTCCAAGTCCGTGGAACAAGAAAACAGAACCTGATATCTCATCCTTCCTCACATACGATCGACTTGGCGAAGAAGTAGGACACCATGTCCAAGACGATCAAGGACATCACTACCGAAAACGTCAGCCTCAAGCAGCATCTCGAAGCCCAGAACGTTGTCCTTGAGCAACAGAAGACGACTACCAAGTACCTCATGAATACCCTGACTATCGTGATGCAGCGCCTTACCGAGGTCGAGGCTGCTGCCAATTAGAACAAGAAGACCGAAGTCGAGGAGAAGCCCGAAGGTGCGGATGCCTAAATGTTTGCCTCAAAGATGTTGGAAGATGCATATGTTGGAGAATCATGTGCTCATGTGCATGCACACAATGTAAATTGGATGCCAACTTGGTCTGATAGGTCTTGTAGATAGACTTTGAGCAGAGTAGTTGGATTATATAAAAGCACAATGCTACCTTGGCAAGCACTTGTATGCTTAACTAGAGTGAAATGAGATATCATTGAGGCGCTCTATGCACAGTAGGCTCTAAGCACGATGCCATGAGAAACGCGCTTCAGGTGTATGGGGAAGCCATCAATAGATGATTCTTAGTAAAAAGCCATAGGGTGGTAGTCACGATGAAACAGGGAAGTGTGAATCATGATGGGATAGATGAGTGAACAGGAGACATAATCTAAGACAGAACAGACTTACCTTGAACACTGACATGGCCCAGGACGTCGTAACCTCTCCCGAGGAAACGTCATCCAAGAGTGAACACGGAAGGATACAAACACAGGAACAAAGACATCACTTTCCAATGAACAAAAATATAACAATGGCACTACTTTTATTCACTGCAAGCGCTATCCAACAGCTAGCCTGTCGAAATCAAAACCAAACAGCCGCTGTCCTTCCACCACAGCCATAGATCGCTCAACCAAAACCTGACCGCTCGCTAGCTCACCTGGGGCTCGTCGGATCACCATTGCTGCCGCTGCCGCTGCTACCGCCACCGCTGGCCCTGGTGCGACTTGCCCAGATGTGCTTGACCCTGTTAGAGTCCATGGGCGGCGATGCGTACTCCTCACCGCTCGATTGCGTGAAGCCGCTAACGTTGCTAAGCATGCTGGAGCTACGTCCTCGAGAGCGAGTCATGCGCGGTTCGAAGGGAGGCGCAGTTGGAGGAGGTTGCCAAGGAGACATGGATGGGAGCGTGGGAGCCGAAGCCGAAGGAAGGATGTTGTCAGAAGTGGACCAGAGACCGGTTGGGTAGTGAGGAGGAGCAGTGGGATCAGGATTCCAAGTGCTCGAAGTTGTAGGCTGGAAAGGCGGACCAAGATGAGAGTGTCCTGCGTCAAGAGGCGGCATCATCTCGTAAGACATGCCGTTGGCACTGATGTACTCATGGAAACTCTGCAGCTGCATTTGCAGATGTCGAATCTCCTCACTCTTGTTGGCATTGTTCGCACGAACATGAGCCAGTCGCTCGTTGTAATTGGCCTCAATACCAGCAACATGACCCTGCCAAATGGAACGCTCTTGGTTACGTCGCTCCGCCTCGTCTAGGCCACGGTTGTTTGCGTCGGTGATGTTGGCAAGCTCGTTTTCAACCTTGGCAATTCGCGTGGCCACCTTGTTTCGACGGGTGTTGAGGTTCGACTTCTCGACTTCCTTGGCCTTGATCTCCTTCTCCAGTCCAGACTTGTACTCCTTAAATGCCTTCTGGGCCGACTCAAAAACCTTCTTCTCGCTGCTGTACTGCTTCTCGACCTTCTTCTTACGTTCGCCAAGTTCAGGTGCAGTATCGAAGTTCTTGAGTTGCTCGGTAAGCTGCTGAGTATCGCGTTCAGCCTGGGCCTTCTGGGTCTCTTGCTGACGAATCTTCTGCCTGTACTTTTCGTCATGGTTTCCAGCCGAAGAGAGTTGATTATCCGTCAACTCATTGTCCTTTCGCAGAGCATTGGCGCGGTTCTTGTACTCCTTTCGAAGAGTCTTGAGCTTGGACCTCTCCTCGCTCAGCTTGGCCTCGACTGCAGCAAGCGATGTCCTGAGAGTCAGTTTAGGCGAATCTGGGTGAAGGGAGCGCTGCCCGTTAGCAATAGGGGGTGGAACACCATCCGCCTCGCGCTGAGTGGCCTGGACAGTTCTGATGCTGGTTGAAAACAGAACCTCATCAGTCTGGCTATCCACGAACTCACAGACATACTTGGAAGCGGGTCTGAGTCCGTAAATATCTCCTGTCCAACGCACGCCTTCATGGGACTCTCCTGGGGACTCCTCGATGGGAAACATTCGAGTTGGCTGCCAAACAGCGTTGTTAACTCTGACGTAAAACGGCTTCGAGGTGTCGATGTTGGCCGGTCTCGAATCTTCACCTGAGGATTCAACCGAACGCGGCTCGTCGTCGTCGATTTCGGGGAAATGGCTAGTGTTAAAACAAACTTCATCGCTACCAATGTAGGATATCCAAATTTGGTTTGGTTGGTTATTGAACGGAGCGTTTCCAAGATTGTGAATGTCGGTAGCGTTAGTTCCAGCTGACTCTGAAGCCGCATGGGATAACTCGTACTCCTTCACCACAACAATCTTGGTGCTCGCCAATGCCGCCCATAGTGGTTGTTGTAAACGAACTTGAGTGCTTTGCTTTCTTCTTTTTTTGCTTGTAGGTACTGTGGACGCCGAGGACAGGCCTGTTTCCGTATCGGGCGTTGCGAAGCCCCCTTCATTGGCCGTATCGCTGACCACACTTGGTGGCTTTCCGGCCTCAGGATCGCTGGCACCAACTGAAGCGTTGGCTTTTTCGCGCCTCAGATACCATTCTCGGATATATCGCACAATTCCTTGAGTTAAAATATGGATGGCGAGAACGCTTCGAACCCACCCGTAGGCAGACATCTTGTCGTACGCACTGGGAACAGAATCGACAGAACTACTAAAAACATGGGGCAACCTCCAGTGCTCCGGTATATGCCGGGCCACACGCCCCCAGTGAGCTTTGGTTCCCCGAAGCAAATGATGACCTATCACCCACATAAAACATGTGGTTAGGCCTCTTGAGGTTCCATCCCTTGCACTTGTTCCTCCTCCGAGAGTGATAGCAATGACTGGTTTGGCAAAATCCAGGATAGCGTCCTGGATTGGACCCCACAGAAAAAGCCATATCAGAAGGAAGAAAAAGTCCACGCACAAAACAGTTACGAGAGAGGGCATCGTCGAGTTGCCATCGAAAATCTCGGCGAGGTTGATGCTCATGCCTGAACTGGTGGCAACAGGAGGAACAAAGGTAAGGAACGTGAAAATAGTGTATATAACGGTAAGCGAGAGCGACGGGACATGCATAAGAATGATGAGAATAGCGAGCGTGTCCTGCATAGGGAGAGACTTGAGAACAGTGGTTGCGAGGTCGAACGGACCCGAGTCGCGGTGGACATCAGCGTTCTTCATGGCATTAACATCGATCTGGCGATGGCCAGCTTCGACACCACTGAGCCCATTGATGTTTGACGAGTCGGACGACATCTCGGAGACGGCGTCAAGAGAAGAGCGGCGTAGGTCGTCGTTTCGGGAGTCGCTGGAGGCATCATATACACACTGCTTGTAGGGGCTACTGGTGTGACCATTGACGGGCGTCGACTGTCCAGGAGCACCGGCAGAACCTTGGTCGGGTCGGCGAACAGAGTTGTCGAGCTGGCCGTTGGCCTTCTTGTCAGAGGAACGCTTGGCAGGACCTACAAGCCCATTCTCATGGCGATTATCGCGATGACTGGTGGCGCCTTGCTGTCGCTTACTCGAACCTGGAGCGCGAGGCATGCGCAACGACTTGTCTTGCTGCCACAGTCTGACGAACCCAGGAACCACTTAGGAACAGGGCCGGCAGCCGGGACAAGCCTTTCAGGGACAAGGGCTTGGAACTGAGAGTTGGCGACTCGAACGATATGGCGTCTCGGTCGAATCGAATTTAGCACGAAGTAACGGGTAAAGTATCGAATAGTAAAGTTGGGAGGCGAGCCGTTGCGACAAGAAAGTTCGAGGTCGACATGTGCATTTGAATTGAAACGGTCGGACGGTACACGGACGATAACCAAGGAAGGCTATGATCGATCAAATTGACAAGGACGAGACGACCAAACGAGAAGAGGGGAACTACTGTCAACTGCAAGAAGCAAAACCTGCCAAGATCGGCCAAAGGGCCGCAGACAACAAGTAATGAATGTTGCAAGGAGGTAGTTTTGACCAGTTACGAGATGTATGCAAGGTAAGGTTGGTTGCCAAGTGGATATGTAAGGTAGGAAAGATAAGGTAAAGCAAAAGTAAGGAAAAAGGCACAGACAGGCAGGTAGGGTTGTTGGTTGAAGTCGGGAGGTGGAGGTGGGAGATTTTTTGGCTGTCAAAGCCCAGGCTCGTGCAGTATTGAAAAGGAAACAGAAAGGAATAGGAATGGAGTGGCCGAGCGCAAAGAGGAGGATAGATGGGACGGGAATAGCGGGGAGAAGCCTCGCACTGTACCAACAACACAGTCGATGCGGCTGTTTCTGACGCTGTTGAATGCTTGAATCCACTGTAGTCCTAGTGGCTCGAATGATCTCAGCAGGGCCCCAGGGCCCCAACCATAGCCTGCCAATGGATGAGTGGCTTTTGACCTGCAGGAGAGAGGTAGATGGATCCCGTTGGAGTGCGGAATTGGGGCAGTTGGGGGGCAGCTCTATTCTTGTGCGCGCTAAAGGCGTGTCAAGCTGAAGATGGTGGAGGCTTAGTCTAAAATTTGGATTGGGGATGCCAGGTTGATGATGAGAGTGAAGCTGTTGGTGATGATTGATCTTGAGGAAGAACGTTGCAGTGGATCATTCACAAGATAAGATTCCGTTTTGGTCGATTATGGTTTCTTTGAATGCCAACGGATCAGGTACACAGGAACAAGGTTATTTTGGTCTCTTTGAGGCGCTATACTGCGCTCTATGGCTGTGCCTGTGGTCTACGGAAGATGATGATCGGCCAACAAGCAAGCCCTAAATCAGATCTCAGTTTCACCAGCACGATTTCCTTTTAAACGTTTGAAGATCAAGTTGAAGATCAAATATCCCCTATAAGCTACAATAGAGACATCAACTTTATCCAAAAAACTCCATAAAATAGCGCCCTCATCTTGACGCCTTTGGTGGTTTTTCTCAAGTAAAAGCAATGGTCTATTGGGGAGTCACATGCTCCACCATGAAACACACCGTGCCGCTCACTGTGTGAGCCCTGCTTTTAGCATAGCATGGCAAGATGAAAGGATGGGAAATAATTGGCAAGAACCAAAGTCTGTGTCCACATTCGTCACAAGACCATTCATTCTTTCTTCGAGTCAAAGATTGACATAACAATGGCTGTATTGACCAAGTCGACGTTTACTTGCAGAGTCTCATCTTGATTCTAGCACCAACCATGCACAAGGGACTCTTTCTTAATGTGGTGTGATATTACCTGACGCCTGTCACGGTTTGAACTATCGGCATCTTTAGTTGACACTCACATCTCGATACAACAACATTCACAATCATAATGTAACATTCGCGTGGGCACGCCATCGCTTACACGCTCTGCCAGACATTGGCCAGGGCTCACCCCGGCTCTGTTGGTCCTAGGGCTTCTCCGCAATGCAAGAAAACATCAATAATTCCAGCCTCATCTCATCGTGAGCATCAGCATCATCAGCACTACACTGGCACTCTCCAAGTTCTCGGTAGACTCCGACGGCACATGCCAGAACAAGATGAGCGAATCATGCTCCTCAGAAGTTAAGCTTTAGGATTGTCGCCCCTCATCTCACCTCGGCCGGATCAAGGTGTGTTCTAAGGAGCGACGGCCGATACAGTGGCCTTGGAAGAGAATTTACTGCCATGCTTCTGACGTCGTGGGCGCCAACCGACTGCCCATTGAGGGAAAGGCCCTGAGCTGGTTCAAGGGGGAAAGATTTTAGGATGACATGGATTATTTCTAGGGTCATCAACCTGCCTGCACGGACACGGACAAGGACAAGGAAGCTGAAGAATCTGGCTTGAGTCGTGATGAAACAACCAAAGAAAATCCGTTTATTTACGATGAAGCTATTGAGATTGTTCTCAAAACGATTGACATTGACGTTGATACTGCACAATCCACTCTCTGCAAATCATGCAACATGACCCATGAACTTTATCTGGAATTCAACGCCTAACAACAATAAATTCCCGACTCACCAAGACTGATCAACTCCCCGGAACGGTACTTGAGTCATTAGACTCAGTCCATTTTTTTCACTTTCGGCAGTTTTTCTTGGCCCGTTTTTGCTCTAATTTCCTGTCCCGCTTTTCGTCTTACAACCATCACCAACGAGCCTCGTCTCGATATGGACAACCGCCGATGGAGTGCAACAATTTTGAGCTTATGTTACATCGTCAAGGTTGCTCAATTTGCAAGTCATTCCCTGCTAGACATATACTAAGTCTTTGATATACTCCACATATACACACAAAATGAAGCTGTCGGTTGTACGCATAAACACCAGCAAAACCCTTCCTTACTCTGTCGTCAGTTGACAACTAAAAGCGCCGATCGTTCCGCATAGGCTTTGTTTTCACAAATTGATCATCACACAGTGATCGATTGCCACGACTCAAACGGCCGTGCTCAGACATGCTTATGCAGTCCACCCCTAAACACCATTCGCTCATGACCTGGAAATTGGGATGAATGGAAAGCCCTAAAAGCGTTTTCTTACCAGGTATCCTCGTCTTTGTTTCGAAAATATTTTGACAGGCGATATGGAGCACACCAATTGGACCAAGACAGCTTGTCAGCCCCCCACGACATCTTCGATTTTTCACCATCAACGAGACTTGCGAGGAGGAATCTCCACGAGGAGGGCGATGATCGCTACCCCGCTACAGTAGCAAATCGCAGCACCACCTGAAAGTCTTGGCTTTGATCCCTATCGATTGGGGGATCAATTTGGGTGCCGCACCCCATCGGCACTTCTCGCACTTCTTTTCGGCTCGCCCTATCAAATTACGCCTCCAACCCTGCATATCAGCTTCTTGTGCACTCTGTTTCGTGTGCTAAAGACGGTGGTGTCAAATGACGGTGAGCGGATAAAGAGTCGGCTTCTACGGATAAGGAAGCTGTGTTGATGGGTGATGTCAACATTAACCAGTGCAGTCTTCCTGATGTCCTCAAGGCTCATAACTACTGGCATCTGATGATTCAAATTTGAATCTATATCAAACGTCTAACTGATAAGCTACGGAACTTTTGGACCCTGTTCCAGGCGGGGGAAGCTCTGGAGCTTCGACGCTTTCATGCGGGATGCCCCATGCTGCTGCATGACGAGCGCCACTTGAGCCAGCCCTGTCTGGACGGAAAGAATAGTGATGTTGCAGGACATGATGTGCTGTGATATCGGAAGATATCACTCCCGGTTGTGCATCCGATGCGTTGTTTTCTCCCCGGGGGATTGACGCGAAAACCACCATAAATGGCCTCGGAAGAGAGATAGGTCATTCTGCTTTGGATGGCACGACTTTATATGTCTGCCTATTTAGGCAACCCGATGTCTTTGAGTATCTCGTGTCTATCAGGTACAAGCTTGATACCTACTTTGATGTGGCTTGTGACAACCTGCCTGCTGTGATTCCGGATATCATGGCCTCTCATTTGACAGTCTCATCGCTGAGATGAATTCTGCTGATGTCGGACACACAACAATTTCATTCGTTTTGCGTGGCAATCTAGACGCCAATCAACATTGAACACACTAGAATGAAGTATGCAAGCATTCTCTGGCGCCTGGAACATTTTTATAGCAACAGGAAGCATACACTGAGATCACCAGATATTGACGCCTTTGTTGCTTGTCGTAACCGGCTGTAACTTGGTCGCGTGAGCAAAGTTATTGGGATCTTTGCATTGGCTCCTATTGATCGTTTGCCTCTCTGCCGCATTTACCTTCAACTGGCACTCTGTACTAGTTTGTCATGGAGTATGATCGTGATGTGATATGTTACCCTCAGCGTGGAAGCTTCCACGGATGAGCTATGCTCATCTCAACACCAATATTCCTGATATCCCTTCGTCTCTATCACTCACCTCCAACACCAAGCGTCTGCCCTACCTGTATCCCCTTCTCTAGCGTCTCCGTCTCCGCAACCTTCTGAGCTTGCTTTCTGGTCATTTTGGCCTTTGTCTCTTCTTTCTTCGACATCATCTTCGCCTCTTTCCGAGATCGCCTTGCTTCCCTTTTGGCCTCTCGCTTTTTTGTCTTCTCTTCCTCCCGCTCCTTTCGCTGCTTCAACCAGATCTCTCGCTCAAGATACCATAGTTTGTTCGTCGTGTTTCTGACTACCTTCAAGTGGCTTCGTTTTCTTGTACAGGGGACGTAATCTTTGTATATTCTCTCCATTTTCTCCTTGTCGGTGGGACCGATCCTGCTTTCTTCTGGAATTTCAATAGAGATATTGTCTAACTTCATTGTATCTCGAGATCGTCTGAGTCGATAGGTCACGTTGCCGAGGAATCGTTTTGTGCCTACGGTATGAAGCTCAATGTCCATATAGATTATGTCGTCTTCAAGACCTGTCGCGACGTAGGCATCGATTTTCGGTAAACGTGGGCCATTAATGGTTTCCTGCAAAATGATTGTCAGTTTGCAATCCATGCGACCGATGGGGGGAGAAACTTGCGTTTGCGAGCCCTGGGCCTTGAAGGTGTTGAACGAGAAACATACACTTCGAGCCGCTTTCAACTTCAAAGGGGATAGTCCTCCCCCATTTGCACTGAGATTCCCACTTCGCGAGTGCCATCTCGCCGAGAGCGGAAAGTCCTCTGGGATTTAAGTACACTCGCTGCATATACTTATTATTATCACCTGCTTCACTACATTCGGGGTCTTTACGTACACCACGCCGGCTAGTAATGTGCGTTTTCTCAGCTAGACACAAACGATACACATTCCAATCGGTAAAATGCAACGGCTCACTCCGCCGCTTGCCATCATGCTTGCTCCAGTCTTGAAGCTGCAGCCTAGGATCATGTCCCACCATTTGCTTGAGGATGTTTCCAATGTCACGGACCTGGTCTTTATCTGGGCCGTCAAAGATCATGATACCCAGGTCATTGTAAATGTAGGGAAGCAACACTATCAGCTCAGTGGGTGTAAGGTTACGCTCTCCCCCGGCTTCTATTGTGGCAGGTCGTGGTTGAAATGTTGATTTGAACTTTGTGAGAGTACTCCAATTGACATATGCTGGAGAGTTATTCGGGACTTCAATGATGGTGCATGGGACAGGAGGATCTTCTGATGTTAGTATTATGGGAGCCGGCTGCTGTATTCGCATATTCAGCCCCTTTCGACCAGTCGGCCATGGTCTTGTAGGTTGTGCCTTTTTGGGATGGTCTTCATTGACGCTTTGAACGCAGCGGACAAGGCTCGGTCGCGTGACGAAAACTCTAGAGGTTTTCAGGGCATTGACGCTTCTGAACAACATGGCGACAGGACCTCCGGGCCAAATCCGAGATCAGGGCAGATGTTTCGGGCTCAGAGTATCGTAGCTGTGGTGAATTGAAACATGGATTGCAGCTAAAGATGGTGCAATCGAAACGTTGGATGAAAAATGTGGCTGGAGCTCTCGCGAGGCTGAAGTGGGGGATCTGCGCCACAGTCTGGGGAAGGACTCGAGCCGCGGCCGTAATACATCATCGGTATTCCACGGCTCATATGAGATCTGAGCAATACACAAACACATCAATAATGAGTTTAAATCCACAGTTAAGGCGGCAAGTCATCGCCATATACAAGGGTTCGTCGAACATCCCCTGCCGTCGAGTCAAAGACAAACATTGACCATGCGACCACAGAGCTTCTGTATCTGGGTAGAGAATATCCCCTTGGCTTCGACTACTTTCGACCTCGTCTTCACAAAGCCTTCATATCGAAGGCTGCAGAGCGTGATGAGGATAAGATTCGGCAGGGAATTGCCCAGGCTGAGTATGTTAAGAAAGGTATGTTGAAGCCAGTGGTTTCGTCTCATAGCTTTAGCTAACCTATAATCCTGCATCATAGAAATCGAAGCATTGTAAGTTCTGCTTTCTTCAAAACTTACGGTTTGCATCATAAGATCACATGCAATTCCTCTATGAACATGGTCATACCATATCGCATCGAGCGAGTACATCCCACCGTCTATTGTCAACATCAACCACATGTCCTAATCACTATATCAAACTTCACAAAAGCCACGATCTGTTCCATGCCAAAAAGTTCATTTATCCCGAAGCTACATTATCCTGAAATCTCAACCATTATCCATCAACCTGCTTTTTTACTAATCATCTGGGTATAGGTACTACTTGAAAAGGTATCGCACATTGAGAAAACGATATGACGCCAACGCGTAAACGCAAAGGGGGGTATGGGTATGGAGAAGATGCTGATCAAGGTTCTTTGGGACGTTGAGGCCCAGGGTGTGTATAGTTCTAATGTTAGGGAAAGCATTCCAGTCATGAGACATAGATGTGAGCCGTTCGTCATTGTGTGAAGATCCGTCTTTGCTTTTTGTGCTCGAATGTCCTCGTAGCGTTCTCAGGATTCTGGTCTCTTTCTTGCTGACCACACTCCCAGCTCCAAACATTCTCCCCAACTTGTTCCTGTCTCACTCATCAGATCTGCCATCATCTTGGCAACCCAGGCATCCCACTCGTCTTGGCTCTTGCCGCTCGCTTCTCTGATAATAGGTTCCAATGCTGACACCTGTTGCGCAACCGTCAACAGCGCTGTCTTGCGAAGCGCAGCTTGACCGGGTGTCAATGTCTTCTTCTCGACCTTTTGGTGTGGTGTTGACTTGGCCTTCATCTCCACGTACGACTTGCCATCCTTGGTGACAACACCGCCGACACCTTCGCGCTCCCATCGAACTTCGCTCAGGGGAATGGCCAGGCGCTTTGTCTTGATATCCATGAGGTCTCCTTCTTGATGAAGGAAAGCGGCAATGAGTGAGCAAGGCACGGGTGATAGTTGCCGCCCATCAAGTGTTCTAGACAACCAATTGTTATATTCGACTAGGAACGAGTTCAGAGGCGCTGAGAGTGGTGTTTTCGATGTCATGAGATAGGCACCGAGATCAAGAGCGGCCTCGTGCTCCTCTGCCTCTGCAGATCCAAGTTTTGCGCTTGGAACATGGGGTCGCAGCATTCGAAACGTTGGATCACTATCCCAGATTTCCAACACTCCACCGGGTTTGAGCATGCGAAGATACTCCTCAATGAAAAGCTGGTAAACATGACTAGGAACCATCAGGAACGTGTCCTTCACCATGATCAAATCAAATTCTCCGTCGGCAAAGGGCCAAGGTTGTTGTCGGAGATCGTGCTGGACAAATCGCCATTTCATATCCTTGTCTGGTTTGCATAGTTCTGCAGGGGATCCAGGACTGCCAGGGGCTAGAGGTGCGATGTCGATGCCGGTAAAATGGATACCATTGTGGCCACGTTCCTTGTAGTACCGATGACACATCATGCTCCAGAAACCTGTGCCACATCCGATTTCTAGTACACGCTGTGGAGGATTGTTTCTAATAAATGGTGTATAGACGGGTGCACCATATACTTGGATCATCAGGAGCGTTCGCAGGCTCTGGCGATGGAGCTCTGTCAGGTCGGTAGGAAGAGGATATGGCGATGTAGGATCGTTGAAGTAGGTACGGCCATTTTTAACGATGAAGGGTTTTGTCGTGGGGTCGGAGTGGGAGATCTGATCTGTCGAAGTCATGGTGTGTACTGAAGCAGTTGTGTTGCCGCTGGTTGAGGATATGGATTCGGTTCGAGGAAAGTCGAGGTTTAACTGCTTCGTCGTCCCTGACATGAGTTTGTTTCCTGCATCCAGCTGAGAATACATGGTGACATTTTTCAGGTCCACAGAACCCTGGGTAGGAGTGTTGACGTCTGATTGACGGCGAGGATCGCCGCGCTGGCGAGTCTTATCGATGAAGACAGGCCGATTGAAGATAACGGGCGAGGTCAAAGGCGATGCCCCTCCGGTAGTGATATTTGTGTTGAGACGAGGCTTATTCGAGATGGAGGTAGTCGTGGTCGCTACTCCTTTTGAAGATTGTTTGCGCGAGTCAGATGATAATGGCACTTTTGAGTGCGAGTAATGAAGGTTGTCTTCTTCCAAGGCGGGGCCGTTTTTGGTATTGGGGCTGGTGCTGGAATGGACGAGTCCCGACTCGTGCGACGAGCGACTACCCTGACTTCCACTCGACGTCCTCGTATGTCGAAAGGGACGTCTTGTGCGGGTTGAGTTTGGGTTTGAGTTGAGAGAGGTTATGTCGTGTGAATCCGAATTGGATCGTGGGGGAGTTTCAGGGCGCTGCCACTCCTTTTCAGCAGCTTTCGTTCGCCGAGTAAAGGTGGGTAAGGGGTTGGCAGGCGCATAGAAAAATCCACTCCATTCCGACATTTTTGGCTACCGATACTCTTTGGCGCCGCAAGCTTGCCGGGAGGTGGATTATGGATAACTGCCTAGGTACGGACGGGGAAGGGGTGCGCACAGGTAGGTGGTTCAGTTCAATCGAACAGGGGGGGCTAAAATAATTGCCCGTGTTCCAGTTCCACTGCCGCGGCTAGAGGTACTGTAGCAGCAAACAGGACACACACCGGGCGGCCACACACACACTCTCTTGCTGAAGCCTGCCGCGATGCGGTATATAACAGGCAGATGGTACCTACAGCAAATCTCCCAGCCCCTGGTCAGCAGCGCTTTTGGGCTTCTAGAACCCTTCTCTGGTTCGCGGAACTGGGCTCTCTAGTCCGGGTGGTAGCCGGATTGCGTCCCGGACAGGGGCAGTAAAGTAACAGAAGGCCCTTAGTTCCTGGCCTTTTGCGAATAGTCGATAGATCAGAGTGTCGCCTAAATCGAGAGACAGGGTTCGGCCATCAGCGAGCGTGAGCGTTGGGCTGGGACTTGGAAGCGCCTAATTCCCGCAAACGTGATGGGTGGAAAGTTGGATGCGAATATTGAGTACCGGTGCGGATACTGTTCGCAGCCGTGATGTAAAGGTGGTCGTGGACCCTTCACAAGCTGTTCCTGTTCCTGTTCCTGCTCCGGTTCCTGTGCTTGGCTGCCCAAACAGGGCCAACGTCATGATCTCTATGTCGTCGATCGCTTTCTGTTTCGCTGTCCAGTGGATCACCCGTTATGCTGGCGCGACCTTGGATCCGGTAGTGAAACAGCTTTGCGGGCCCAGCAATCGGTGATGGCGTTCCTGGGTGACAAGAACAGTCACTGTGAGGTGATGGTTGTTTGGCCTTATCAGATATGATGGGTAGCGCCGCAGGGACGCGTATAGTTCCCTGAGTTGGTATAGTATATGACCTCTCACCAAACAGCCGCGTCGGATAGTTGCGTCGAGATTGAGTACGAGTATGTTGGTGGGCTTCGTCGAGGATAGATAACAAACTGCATGTACTATACTGCGGCGTTGCACGGCAGTTTCAGGTCGGACAAGCAAACAAGTAGCAAACGATGAGATGCGATGCGATGAGTGTGATGGTGGCAGCGGCGACTTTCTATATACGGCCATCATCCCCATCCTTCATACTTT
Source organism: Fusarium concolor (assembly GCA_013184415.1). NCBI lineage: Eukaryota > Fungi > Ascomycota > Sordariomycetes > Hypocreales > Nectriaceae > Fusarium > Fusarium concolor. The sequence continues at coordinate 194,253 of JABCJY010000231.1, read as the reverse complement.
ACTCTTCACGCTTGCTCGGGCCAAAAGGCAGCATTTCCCCAGTTCTCACTGTCTAGGGTGTGGAGCGCTGCATATCGGTTGGCCATCCCCCGCACATTCTATTCTTTGCCTGATGTTTTATTGACGCTTATCGAATTAGCAGCTTCCTCTTCAGCCTGACGGTCTGACCTTGGCGTCCCGAGGTTCTTCTGGTTGGTTAGACAGGGAATAGTGGCTCTCACTTGTGACAATTGCAGGGCAGAGCTCCCATAAAGTTTTGAAGCTCATGCAACATGCATTGCATTGCTACGTACAGGACCATGCCAGCCCATGCCGGAAGGATTTATCCAATTTCAACCTGCATCAGAATCTGACAGCGCTTGCAGCGGAAACAATTTCTCCCATGTTCACGTTTCAGTGAATACAAACGTCCCAGTGACCGGGGTCGTTTGCATGAATGATAGCCGAGTTAACCAGACCCCAGCTTGTGATCTTCCCGTCGCGGTACAAATAGGGTCTGACGATACACTTCTGACACAAGAGCGGTACCCGAACATGAATTTTGTCCAACGGTGTTATTCTCGGCTGAATGACATTGCATTTGGAGGCTCATGCCTAATTGAGTTGATCCTTTTCATTGCGACCCGGGTGGGATGGTAGAAAAATTGCACTTGGTAATTGGAGTGGCGTTGTTTCAGTCTCATGTTATTTAGCTGCTGGTCCCGTTCATATCTCATCTTTTGCTGAGGGCTGCACGCGGTCCGTGTTAGCGGATAAAACCATTGAGTCCGTGAGGCGCCACTTAACAGGGCTGTCGGAGCAATGGCGTTTTGGGAGATGAGGACCTGGGTAATGGCGTCACTTGACGGCTGAATGTCTGTTCTCTTGGTTGCATCTGAGTTTGCAGGCTTCCACAAGTAATTGACTGTTCCTAGAACATACAGATGCAGCGCATGATGTCTCAGGAATAGGCTTAAAGTGGTTACTGTGCAGATATCAATATAATTCGACCTCCGTGCCGTACAAGACCTGTGGATAGTTTGACAGTAAGGCCAACTTTACAAAACTTGTTGCTTATCGTGATTAACAAGGGAGAGTCGATGTAAGGTTTCGGTTCTAAAGTGCTGGTTACTCTGTCAGCGTTCCCGCATATTGCAAACATCCGATTGTCCAAGACAAAAAAAAACGAAAGCTGCAAAGTTTCCCTAAACGTTCAACAGCGCAACCATTGTTCACGAAAAAGTCTTGTTTCACAATGGATTCAATATGCAGCTATCGTCGACTTCATGCGGTCTGGACTTGCAAGGCTGAACAGATCTAGATGAGTTCGCATATACAGAATCGAGAGAGGCTGCACGTGATCCTCAACTCTTTGCTCTGACTCGCACGAGCCATGAGATGCGGAGCAGGTGCACGTGATTCGACGCCCGCTCCTGGGCCTGGGCTTCAATCCGTTCGTCGCAGCATCACTGCCAGCATCAACAGTCATATCCATGCGCTCCCTTTGCCATCGACTACTCTTCTTCTGTTCAAGTATCGCTTGATTTTTTTCTCAGTGAATATCTACATTGTTGCGCTCATTCCTTCAGGTGTGTTGCCCCGCCCACAGGAGCTAAAAATGACAGCGCAACGTGTCGCCAACAAAGCTCGGATCCCCCTCCTATGATGCCCTTCTTCTTTCAAACCTTTTGACTAACTTAAGACTAACCACCACCTTACAGCATTTCTTGACTCACTCACGCTCCACGGTCCTGCTTCTTCAAAACCAATTTGTTGCTTCGGTATACTCGATAGTGATCTGAACTCCTTATCTTACCCTCCTTCACTATCAACCACATATATTGTGGAATTATCGCGACGATACCTCTCGATGAGCTCTTGACCTGCCAACGAACAAACCGATCCGAGCCACCAGATCACCACAACTTCTCAAGCCAATTATCTGCTATAGGCTGATGCGTAAACGCGAGCTATCATTGCTTTCTCTCTTTTGGTACTTTGGGTGAATTGTTCGAGCTCTTCGTCGCCGATCAGCTCTCCCCGCGGCAACGCGATCCTTATCGACTCAACTCGATTCAGCGCTTTTATTCGACGGCCGATGAGCTGCTCCAGCGACTTGCTATATTCACCTCCCTCGATAACGGTTCCCGATCAGCGATATCTGCTGCCGTGCTGCTCGCCGGCGCAACTTCCTAACCCCCCACCTCCCAACATCTAACCACCATAATCACAACTCAAATACCTGCCGGAATGTATCCTCAACACTCCGGGCAAGGTCAACATGCTCGGCTGAACGGTGCCGGGCGAGGTATTCCCAATTTGCTGTACAATTATCAGCATGCCCAACACCAACATCCTTCTCAGACACAGCACCACCAAGGACTTCAACACGACCATGGAATACCCAACGCCAATGGGCTCGGCCATCACTCGACCTTTACTCCAGGCGTGCTTTCGAACTCAAGCCCCTTCAACCCGACCGCGCTACAGAATGGCCATTCTGCAGGAAACAGAGGACAAGCACCAACGAACGAGATGTGGCAGGAGCAATTGAGGATGCATAAGGAAGCCGAACGAGCGCATTCTGCCATGACCGATCAACAACAACCGCACTACTATGCTAGGCTCAGAGCGTCGGAGAATAGGGGGATCGGAGGCCCGCCGCCTAGCACTCTGCGTGTTCAACCGGACGACGAAGACGACGGTGTGGATAGAAGACGACCCTTGGCCGTGGAGAAGGAAGCAACACGGCAGGACTGGCACAATCTAGATATGAGCGGGCAAGGACTACGAAACTTGGCTCCCGAGTTGTTTAAGTACAAGTTTCTGAACGAGCTCTTCATCGCCTCCAACAAGCTCACACGACTACCTAACGCAATCGGAGAACTTCGCGCATTGCGCATTCTCGACGCTTCTTACAACCAAATTTCTGAAATCCCCCCCGAGATCGGAATGTGCACCTATCTCAAACACCTGCTACTCTTCAACAACAACATTCAACAATTACCGTTCGAGCTAGGATCCCTGCACCTTCTGGAAATGCTTGGTATTGAAGGCAACCCCCTGGAAGCAGATGTGAAGCATGAAATCATGGAAAAGGGAACAAAGAGCTTGATCAATGCCTTGAAAGAAAGCTCTCCCAGTAAGTCTACCGAGAACTCTACGACGAACCACGCTGACCAGGACAGTTCCCATACCTCCCGCGCCCCGAAAGCCCATCGTTATTCAAGAGGACGTATCACCCAATCTGGAGAGGATCAAGGTTTTCTCATGGAACATTCTTTGCGACAAGTATGCGACGCCCCAGACCTATGGTTACACGCCGACTGGAGCCCTCAACTGGGAATATCGGAAGGATTGTATTCTTGAAGAACTTCGAATCAGAGACGCAGATTTCCTCGCTCTTCAGGAGGTGTCTACAGATGCGTTCAAGGAGGACCTCAGTCCCGACCTGGCACAAATGGATTACAAGGGTGTCCACTGGCCAAAGTCACGAGCAAAGACCATGTCCGAGAAGGATGCGCAGTCTGTGGATGGTTGTGCCGTATTTTACAAGCAGAGCAAGTTCATTCTCCTCGACAAGCAACTGATCGAATTCGCCACGATTGCCATCAACCGGCCCGACATGAAGAACCAGCACGATGTTTTCAACCGTGTGATGCCCAAGGACAACATTGCTGTTATTTGCTTCTTCGAGTCCCGTCTTACCGGAGCTCGAGTCATCCTAGTCAACGCACATCTCACATGGGACTCCGCCTTGGCCGACGTCAAGGTTATCCAGACAGGTATCTTGATGGAGCATGTTACCAAGCTTGCAGAGAAGTACGCGAGGTGGCCTGCGGTCAAGGACAAGAAGATGATTGTGCTGCCGATGGGCGATGACGAAGTGCCAGTACCCCAAGCTGAGCCAGGTCCCAGCCAGGAGTACCGCACAAATACAGAGATTCCCCTTCTGGTCTGTGGTGATTTCAACTCAACAGAAGACTCTTCAGTATATGAGTTGATGTCTATGGGACGTGTCCCTCCTGACCACCTGGAGTTGAGCAGCTTCCAGTACGGTAGCTTCACGCGAGATGGTATCGAACACCCCTTCAGCCTTCGAGACGCCTACGCCCACATCAAAAACACCGCCGACGAGATGCCATTCACCAACTACACGCCTGGATTTTCTGATGTGATCGATTACATCTGGTACTCTACAAACACTCTGGAAGTAGTAGACCTTCTTGGACCCCCTGACCCCGAATACCTTAAGCGAGTACCCGCCTTCCCCAACTGGCACTTCCCTGCGGATCATATCCAGATCATGTCCGAATTCGTGATCAAGGGTCGAAAGGATAAGAAACACCTTCCCGACCGTGAGCCCGACTTCGGACCTGGATCACGTGGCTGATGCCCGTGACGATACCTCAGGGCTGGCACCCCATCCTCGGATGAGGAGAATACGTTGACACGTACATCTGGATGTAGTTATTTTGGGTTTGCGTCACGGAGTTTTGAGGATCTTGCACGGTTCTTGGGGCAGGGGGGACAGGTCGGTGGGTGGATGTCAGCGGCATGTATACAGGATGCGGAGATAGGGGGGTGCATATTAGGTGGAATTGTAGGAATTGATTCACGATGTTCTTTGGCTTTCGTTCGTTTTTTGTGATGTGATGTGTGACTTTTTAATTGGCAAGTGATTGATCAATTTGTCTCGTGGCTTATGGGAAAGTTTGCGACTCAGGGAGTCAGGGGTAAGTGATTTTAAACTGAGTATTGTTCCTAACGCGGCTGAACAGCTTTTCTTTTTCTTTTTTTTCTTTTTTTTTCGGATAACCAGTTGTCATGGGTTTGTGTCGGTCGTCGATCACAATCAGGCCGTCGGCGAGATCGAGGTCGTCCTGTGTGATATGTTAATATGCTGCCGATTGTTGTGTTGCGTGAAACTTTTGGATGTAGTGGGACGACTCAAATGTTTCTTCCTCTATTACAAATGAACGACTTGGCTAAGTAAGCTGGGGGGAATCATGTTCTGGTGTTCTTTGACATGGAGTATGGTTTGGTCTGAATAAAAGAATGATATTTCTGGCGCCTGGGGGTCGCTGGTCGTTCACAGTAGGCTAGCAGCAGCAAAGAGCTTCTTGTCGATGGGAGCATCATGAATGGTTGTGAGCTCTTTGCCGGGCGGGTTCATGCTTCCAAGGAGACGTAGCCTCTTGGGAACAACTATACCACGCTACACTTCGACGCCGCTAATCACATTGTCACGGTTCATGTTTCTATCTTGATGGGGGTTACCAATGTTCAATTTCAAGCTCTGAGTACTAAGCTTATAAATCAAGTGTTGTCAAAACAATGCGAACCTATCCTCAGCCAATAATGACTCCAAACAAAGCCACTAACATGAGGGTATCAAAAACATAGTCATGATTCGTAAACTCATCCAACACCCTACCTATCCTTTGAGTAACTTAGGCCTAAGATTTACCTAAATACTTAAAACCTGCCTAAGCATCTCATAAACTTAGTCCTGAAGACTTAGTCGCCCAAGTTGATCCACGAGTGCATCGTCGTCCTCTACTTCCTTGTGAAGACGAGCTTCCTCCCTCTCACGGCGAGTATAGTCGATGTTGAGGGAGGCGTGCTCAATTGAGCCCCAAACAGGGTACTTCTCAAACCAACCGTCGTACCAAGACGAGTCTTCGAATGTATGTTTGTCCCAGAAGAGTTCCAGTTGAGTCCTGACAGCTGCAAGCTGGAACAGTCTCTGCATAGAATAATCCTCGTCTTCCTGGGGAAGACAGATGGCCAACCCTTGAACTCCAAGGAGCTGCATTTTGTTCCATTTGAGGAGGGTTTTGGCCTTTCCAAAAGCAGGTAAACTAGCAATTCCATGATCGAACAGAGTGGCCGCGAATCGCTGCTGTCGGACCAAAGCCGCGAACTTGGAAATGTCCATATCACCTGGCTGAAGTTCGAAGTCCTCAAGAGCCAGAACCGGTTCCTCACCTCCTTGGATTTGACCCTGATCCCAAGCCCACTGGAGTCGTCGAAGGCGAGTTGCGAGCTCTTCCCTCCAGAATGCTCGTTGGGTGGCAGCAAAGAGCTCTTTGTCGATAGGATCGCCATGAATGGTTGTAGGCTCCTTGCCAGGCGGGTTCTTGAAGACAGCTTCAGCCATACGGCGGCAAGTGATGCCCGTGAGGAAATGACATGTCCGTGGGTTAACTTCGTTGCCGTAGTAGCCGTTAAGTCTGTTCCAGTAAAGCTCTGGGTTTTTGACAGATGCATAGACGGAGGCGAGTTGGTTCACGTTGTCAGCCAACTCGAGGAACTCCTGAAGTCGCTTCCAATCAAGCAGAGTTTCGATGAAATACCCAGCCACGTTCCACGCATTGGTCAGCTCCATGGTGACTTCAAAGCGCAGCATGTGATAGTTGTTCCCAGGTGGGGAGGTCTCCTTGAAAGGAAATCGAAAGAAGTTGACAGTGGTCATGGCTAAATCCATGTTATCGGGATGGACGTAGTCCATGATGGTCTTAGACAGAAGAGTCATTGTGCCACTTGACATCTCGGTTTTGATCTGTTTAACTAGACTGCTAATGTACTTCGATCGAGGGCTGCCCTCACGGTATGTCTTAATGACGCCGTGGGTGGTCCAGGGGAATGAAGACATCTTAGCAAGTGATGGCGGTGATAAGAAGTCGATGTAAGATGACTGTTGTCTGCTGTGCCGAAGCAACTAGCAAGACAGTGCAGTAATGTGTGACTCAAAAAGAGTAGTAGATGATGAGGTAGAATAGAGAGAAAAAGAGATGGCACGACTCGAGAGAAGTGAGATAAGAGGGAAGTGATTAAAACGACCTAAGAAGAGTGGTAGATGGTAGAAGATATTAGATGATGGATGTTGTGAATCAGATAGCTAGACTGGTAGTGGTCGACTCTGATGCTGCAGGAAAATCTGATGTTGGAAAGATGAAGTTGGTCTTAGGATTCTTGGGAGAGACGACGGCTCTTTATACCCATGATGAACAAGCTTTGAGCCCCAAGCTTTCAGGCTGCGAACAAATCGAAGACAGGAGAATACTCCATATGTCTTCTTACTTTTCTCTCTGGTCAGAAGGTTCTGCTCAGAGAGGAAGTCAAGAGTGATGGTGTGAATCACTGTGACACCTTGTCGAGGTATGACAAGATATAGTCTTTTCGATGCTGTGTCACTGCCACTTCACGGTCCATACAGAAAGAGACATATCCAATCAGTTGAAGGGGCCAAATCGTGGCGGCATTGATCTGACAAGAAATGCTTGCTCAGGTGCCGTAGAACCTGCTTGACTGACATTATGTTCGCATGGTCAAAGTCAGAGTGGAGTCAAATCTTAAACCCACGACATCGATGTCGTGAAGTATATAAAATATAGTTGCATGTGCAATATCGAATTCAAAAGGAGTCATCGAATGCGCCCTAAGTCGGCGGCGTCAGTTTTGTTGAGCCTCATTGGGCACGTTCTCAGGGGGTTGTGGGACGGAGAGAGAACGCCACGAATTTGGTCCTGTATATATCAATGAAAGAGGTCGCAGATATTGTCTAAAGTAGAGATGTTATTGGACAATTTCGTGAAGCTGATGGTCTGAAATAAAAAAAGGCCAAGTTCATCCCTGAGGGAAATGTTCAAAATATATAAGTACGGGATAACAAAGAACTCATGGGAATAAGAACCACCTCAAGTGAATAATCATGCGGTCTCATGACGACCAAAGGAATCTTCGAAGAGAAAACGAAAGTGAGATCTAAGCAGCAAACATTTCTAGACAAAACAAACAAATATAAGTTTGCGCAATCGGGTAACATCTTAGTCCCCAATTGTGAACCTCCAATGATGTTGCGCCATAGCTCACTTGGAGATGATTCCAGAAGAAATAATTCACCGTGATTTCTCCCGTGACGGATCTGTGCTGAACATTTATCTTGCTAAAATGAGAGACATGCAGTCAGTTGATGTGGAATAATACCATTTAGGCTTCAAAAGTGTCGGTTCGCACGCTTGTTCGCACGAGATAAGCATCTCGCTGGGTTCTGTAAATCTTATAAGGCTTAGTCCTTGGTAATGTCTGTTAAGGAACACTTAAGTTTAGAAAAATTTAGGTAAGATTTGAGGAGTTCTTTACAAAGTCTAAAGGGGTAATAAAATAAACCTTCTCAATGACAGCACATCGTTTACTAAACTTACGTCTAAGTCGAAGTGGTTCGCAACAAAGCTGTTCAACCATGTCAGATCCTGCGAGCAATACTGAATTTAAATCGTGACACCCTGATTTCTAGTTTAAAGCACAAATTGTAGAGAGGTATCTGTCATTTCTATACTCTCGCTCTATCTATACAAGCCCAAATAAAGAGGAGAATAGTCTACCGTACAACGCCAACCCAACCTCTAGTGAAGCAGAATATCATATCCATCCTTTGTAATCCTCACCTCTTCCTGCCCAAGTCCATATTTGCGCCGTATCAACTCAAAGATGATCAGTCCAGCACTCGTGCTGGGTACCTGACGTATCGCGTTCCACCAAAATCCTCGATAGAGCCACTTTGTTAGAGTCAGGCCTTCCGCAGCTGCCTCTCCGCGACATACGGCTAGCGATTCTTGGTAGGCGTGGTAGTAGGCTCGTAGCATCCTCCATCGGCGGCGTGGCTTTTCAGGGTTTGCTGCTCTGGAGGCACGGAGCTTTTCGGCCTTTTCGTCGAGATCTTCGAGATGGTCCCAGTGCTTGACTTGGAAGTGCGTCAAGGGGTGTAAGAGGATCTGTTGGGTGAAAGATGCGCTGATGCCGCCTAAGAGAAGAAACATGGGCTCAAGAGCGTAATGAGGTCGGATGAGCTTCATTCCTTCTTCTTCTTCACGGTGTTGGTGTGTAGGACGCTTCATGGCTAGCACGTCGACGATGTCCTCTGCCAAACCACCATAGTACCACGTAACGAAGCGGTAATATCCTTGAGCTTTGACGTACTCAAATGTGCTGAAGAAAATAGCACTTCCAAGACTGTCTTTCGCAAGCGAGAGACCCCATCCTGCGAAAATACCCCTGAGGCCAATCTCGCGAAGCTTTTCTGCGCTAAAAGCCCACATACTGCGAGGTTTGCCGCTACCATCATTTGGCATCAGATCCCGATGGTCATAACGTGCTTGGAGGGCGTCCAAGGGTGCTGCTAGAACACTCTGGAGTCCACCGGCGAGAAGGCCAGCTGTGAAGGTATGTGTTGGGTGAGGTGGCGGATACACCCTCTTTCGCGCTTGGCCACTCTCTTCGTGAAGTCGTCCTAAAATTTGGAGATAGCTCGTGTACAGTACTGCTCCAACGCCCACATTTGCAATAAGAGGCGGTAAGATCTGATTTGGTACAATTCCCCATCCTTGGTGCCTGATAGCCGACGTCAAAACTCCAGGAGTCGTGCTTCTCAACAACAGCCAACTTTGGCGTAGGAATGTTTTGAGTGGCGAAGCAGAAGTGTCGTTCGCAGCAGCCCTCATCATAAGCTCCATCTGCGTCTGGTGAATATTCCTCGCATACGCCAGATAATCCACACGCGTTCTAAAGAAAGCCTTCGCAGGCGCACGAAAGTAAAAAGCGATAAGCTGAGTGCTCAACGCACGAACACCAGCTGCTGAGGCGGCGGTTGCAGCATTGCTGCGAGGATCACGGTCCGGTAGTGCAGCATCTGGGGGTATCACCGGGAGGATTCCGGTTCCATAGTCCGGGACGTCATTACGACGATTGTTCATGGCGTTAAGGGACTCATGTTGTGAGAAATGAGAGGGAGCCTGTGAGATGAGGGTTGACGTCGGCTTTGAGGTTGATGAGTTGGTGACTAAGCGATATGGACCAATCGGGTGCTGCAGGTGACGGTCATCTTTCCCTTCTGGTCCCGAGGTCTGAGGCAGCCTCAATAGACAGCGCAGGTGACCTGAAGCTTTAGGGCTGATAATATGAGTCAGATGGGTTGATATGCCTAATAAAGAGATTCTGAGGAGGCTATGTAGCTTGTGGACGAACAATCACAATTAACTAACTACCTTAGGAATATGGAATGCTGAAACCATTCACCAAACACTGAGCAAAATGCGCTTCACTTGTAACATGGAGAAACATCACTACCACAGAGCATCAAGACCCAACACGATCAAATCGTTATAACTTTTCATTTCCCACCAAAGACGCCATCTATAAATGCAAATGTCCCCAACCGTGAAGTATTCCAAATCTCATTGTTCATGCTATTCATTACCCTACAGCCCATTTACTCTGGCTGCTCGCGACCATCCAGCCACTTGCTCATATAAGGTCCGTCCAACCAGAAGCCAAGCTTCTTGTAGTAGCTCCTCACTCCAACACCAGAGATAACACTGATCTTGTCGCTGCCATGCTCCTCGAGTGCAATCCTCTCAGCCTCTTCCATCAGCAGTGTACCGAAACCCTGGTGCTGGAACTTGCGAGGATCGCGTGCGTGGACGGGCACGGCTGTGCCATAGACGTGAAGCTCTCGTACCATACTGGTAGGTTGACCGGTGAGTTCCTCTCGGTAAGTGTATTTCTCGGTACACTTTCGCAATCGCAGCAGGGCAACGAGAATATCCTGCTTGGGATCCTCGTAGGCCAGGAAAGTCTCCCAACCGCCGTTGGCGACGTAATCTCTTCGCACCAGCTCAATCTGGTTAGGTCGGATCTTGTTCTTGATCTCGTTCACGCCAACCTCTCGCGTTCGCACGTCTCGGCAAGTTGTTCCAAAGTCCTTCATTCGAGCCAACGCCAACTCGCGTAGGTTACCATTCTCGACTCCAGATGTGACCAAAGGCATGGGAATATCTCGCTGAACACGGTAAATACGAGTCCAAGGAGGGATCAAAGCCATAATTCTCGCAATAAGATCGATCAAGCCATTGGGGGTGTAGTTTTGGTATCGTCCTGTTCTCCACAGTTCGTACAGACCTGTACCTCGAATGACCAGAGTAGGATAAATCTTGAGACCATCGGTTCGGAAAGCAGGGTTCTCAAAGTACTCCCTAAACTGGTCGATATCGCGCTCCATGCCAACGTTTGGCAAATCGGGCATCATGTGGCTGACAACCTTGTAACCAGCATCCTTGGCTAGGCAGAAAGTCTCCGCGACTGCGGCAACTGTATGTCCTCGGTTGGAGTCTCGTGCAACATCCTCGTATAGCGATTGAACTCCAACCTCAAGTCTCGTACAGCCATATCGCAGCATGTCGGAAAGATGAGGCTGTAGACAATAATCGGGCCGTGTCTCGATTGTGATACCAACACACTTGATGTTACTCATTTCACCAGCCTCCACAGCCTCATCGACATTGGTCGTTTGGTATCCGCTAAGAGCATTGTGAAGCTGCGCAATGAATTCCTCACGGTATGACTCAGCTAGAGACATGAAGGTTCCTCCCATGATGATGTATTCAACCTTGTCGACAGAGTGACCGAGAGACTTGAGCTGGTCAACTCGTCCTCGAGCCTGCTCGAAAGGGTCGTATCGCGCACGAATGGCTCGCATAGAAGTAGGTTCGTAGCCGGTGTAAGACTGTGTGCTGTACTCGAAGTCGGAATCCGGGCCTCCAGGGCAATAGACGCAGATGTTGCCGGTATAAGCGATATGAGGGCATCGATGGGGCTTGCACATGACAGCGACGACAGCAATACCGGATGACGTTCGAATGGGCTTCGCGATAAGTTTTGGTAGGATGTACTTCTTGTAGTGCTCGGGAATAGAGGCGATGATAGCAGTCAATGGAGGGATGTTCATGAGCTTGTGCTTCTTGGCGAGCTTGTTTCGCAGAGAGTTGAGATTGATATCGCGTGTGGAACGGCCGGCCTTTGTGCCCTCGTGGTCTTCGATGAGGGCATTCGCGACGTCGGCGCAGCATCGTAGGAAGCGCTCGCTCTCGGGAGCCATCTCGGGCTTCTTCTTGGTCGGCGCGGCCGTCACAGTCATGGTGGCGGTGGCCATGATGGATAGATATTGTTGGTCTTTTCGTTAAATCGGGTGCTTAAGCTGTTTCTTTTGGCGATGATGTCTTGCTGAAGTGGTTGCAAAAATGCTAGAATTGTGTGCCTGTCAAAATGACATGGGAGTGTGAGTTATCGATGTTTGCCCCTCCAAGATGCTTGAGATGGAAAAATCTTGGTGGGGCTGAGAGTTTTCCCCACCCAATGCGGAGATGCGCAATTGTCAATGACTCGGTCACGTGTTTCCTTCACCTTTAACATGACTTGGGCAGACTCTACAAAACTATAAATTTGTTACAAGTTTAGATTATCTAAGGTGTGTTTAAAAACTAGATTACTGTCTTGCTTCTTTGATACAAACTTATTGATGTGCATCCTATTCAAATGATCCTTAAAGCAATGAACTTTACAACCAAATCCCCAAAGAATTATACCCATATACATCTGAAAGTTTCAAAGACATTCAGTCGATGTTTAAGCAAATACTCTTCCCCTAACCTTGAGGTCTTGCTTTCCTTGATGCCCATTATCGTCCGCAAGTGCAATATGCCCAATATCATCTTCAAACTGAACATCCCTGATCCTCAATCTTCTGTTCTTCAACACTCTTGCACGTTCATCGCCATTAAAAGTGCTTCCTCCAGCCGGTACTTTGATATGAACAGAATCCCTTGTTAAAGCAGAAATACTGTTGAAAAAGTCTGGAGCTTTTGTCCCCAAACTGATCAGGATGGTAATTAGGACACACACACCCATGATGGCAAGGGAGAGGCTATAGACTGCCATCCAATCTCTTTGAACTTGGTATCGATCCTCGCTGGTAGTGAAGTCGCCAGTTGTGCTACCAAATTGTAGCTGCCTGCTAGGGTCGCTTCCCCAGCTCGTTCTCATCTCCGTCAGGTTCACCTTACTAAATCCCAACACAGCGGGAGGGTAGTAAGACACCCGCATGGCGGTATTGATGACAAGGGCTAGCCTTTGAGCGAAGACCTTGAGGGGCAGTCTTGTAAACTCATTTGTGACGCCAAACTCTGACGTCTTGTCGTCTTCAATTCCTTTTGCTGGATCCGCGAGGTAATTTTCGAGGGGAGACTTATTTCGCGCATGATAGGACATCGCAAGCCAAGGTATACCGGCTATTAGGGCCCTCGGCGCTGTGCCCCATTTATCTGCTATCAATTGTGTATCTGCAAAGGGAATCCTTTTTCCAGGGGAGCGCCGAACCTTATGGGCTTGACAGACCATCGAATCGTACTTGTTGGGTTGTTCGCACTTGATGTCGGCATCAACATATACGTGGCTTAAATCGCATATTGTAGAGTTGTCACTGGTCCCAAAAACCAAGGTGCCATATTCGACTGGTCCCTTACTGTATCTATCCGAGGCCGAAAAGTTGAATTTGCCGGGTATGTTCAAGGGGTTCACGGGGCCACTGGAGGGTACAGCTGCAAGCTGTTTTTGATACCTGGGAATATCCATGTAAATGTGAGATTCCCCCATACTCATGCTGCTTAGAGTGGGCTCCCTGACAATACTCGCATTCATGACGGCGTGCAAGCTCAGGCCGTTTGGTATCCTTGATAGCCACTCTGTTGTGTTGAACCAGGGAGAACACTAAGTGTTTGCCAGCATGTGACTCTGCTAACAAGAAATTGCACTAACGTACCTCCAGCGCAACGTAAGCTGCTGATAGCTGAAAGGTTAAGTTGCTAGCAACCTTCGCCGGCGTTCCTCGGATGGGAATGCCTATTAATGATTCATAAGTGATCAATTGATCAGACGGCACCTCGATCCATTTGTGAGGATCCTTCGACGTATATCCTGGTAACGAAGTAATCTCTGGTATGCGAACATTCCCCCAAAGATCAGCTCTTGCATCAGCGCTTGCTATAGCGACTCCACCTAGCTGCTCTATCACGCCATCAAAGTTTGGACTGGATCCATTAGAGGCTTGAGCAAGGGAAGTAAGCCCAGAGAGCGCAGCGCCAAACATAGGCAAGAGCCTGCCCAGCTCAGACAACCTCCCTGAACCGGCCTCCCAAAGGCCATAGTTCAATGGTAATCCAACGGTTGCCGCTGGGCTGTAAAGAATATCATAATTCTTAGCGTTGATATGTGGCGCTATGCGAATAGTTCGGAGAACAGCCTGGCCTCCTAAAAGACTGAATGTCCACAGAGTGATGAGCAAAAGTGTCCAGAAAGAGAATATGCGGAGGTTGAACGCAGTCTTAATCGTGTTGACAAGGGTTTGACTGCCCAAAAGTATCGCAAGCGTCTAGATGGCAATCAGCATTTGCGTCTCTTTGTCAACAAGTCATGTACGATCGTACGCCAAGATTGGTGCCTTTCTCAGCTTTGAATAAAGCTAAAGCACGAAAGAGACTGCCAAGGACTGCTGCAAGGGCGATGGGTCATAGTGTTGCCGAAATGCTAATCGCTTCACGCACTGCGTCTCCATGATCCGAGATTGGCTGGTTATTTAGCTGTTGAATGGAAACTGCCAGGACTTTGATAATCAGCAGATAATCGAGGAATCACTGGGTACCAACACTAACCAACGAATGGGACCCATATCATGATGAGCGGTAAGAGCCATAGAATGTGGATAGTGACCGCCTTCCATCCATGGTCGAGAGGTTTAGGGTGCTTTGGCCAGAAAGACGGCTCTTGTGAGCAGTCGGGCTCAAATGTGGAAACGGGTTGTAACTGGACAAGTGATGAGTGAGCAGATGCCTTGTTGGCAGACGAGATCCACGGTGCTTTCATCGCGCCGACTCTCTTGTACTGAGAAACAACTTAGGTCGGAGACTAAGCGGGAGCCTTAAAGTTATTTATAACCATAATGTCTGTGGGAAAATCTCAGCCGCATGCACACTACACCCTGGTTTGGAGTCTGTCGAAAGTTGATTGGTGCTTGGACTCGCCTTGTTCCACCACTGTTCTATGCGCAACGTGATACCGCATTAGAATGTGCAATGCCGGCCAGGCATGTCTGCTAAGGAATATCCCGGAATTCTAGTAGAATCTGGCAAAATCGAAGTACTCCTTATTGTTCTGTTCATAGCTTCCATTGCGAGAGAGTTGGGGGCTGCTCAAATGTGCTAATCATGGCCAACAGCAAACAAGGCTCTGAACACAAACGTAATCATGCATCTTGTACGCCACAAGACACAAAAGAGGAGTAAAGCAAGATCCGATGATTCATAAATGATGACTGCATATTCAGCTGCACAGCGTCGAATAGTTTCAGAGAATTGGGATGATTTCATTCCAGACCTCAGAGTTTAGCAAGAAGCTATTATCATTTGCCATGCCATATAAGATGCACATCGATATCGTTCTCTAGACTAACAAAAAAGGAGAAGATGTGACCACCCTACAGCTTCTGCAGAACACTGCCACAACCAGCTATCAAGTGATTCGATTACAAAGAACTTAACTCACAGCTGAAGTAGTTATAGACTAGATGTACTTTTCAAGGTGTTTGGTTTGTCTTGAAGACTTAACAGAGTCGAAATTAATTACGTTATATAACTGAGAGATTGCACTTTGAAAGGAAAAAAGAAAAACCCTTTTTATGCCGTTGGGAACAACTCCTTATACTGCAACAACGCCTTCTGGTATGGAATCGGTTTCCGACCCGTCAGCTTCTCAACATTATCATTCGTCTCAGCCATGAATCCTCTCGCAACCATCTCTCCACAGCACAAAAGATCACCAATACACAACTTCATAGGCAGCTTTGAAAAATCACCAAAGAAGTCCGTCGGCAACCCGTGATCCAACCACCAAGCCTTCAACTCCTCGTCAGGAAGATCAACAATTTCTCCCTTGTAACCGGTCTGTTCGCACATGAATTTGAAAACCTCTTCGTTTGTGACTGCTTCTGGGCCGGTGATCTCGTAGACCTTGTTGGGCTCGCCTCTGCCTAGTAGTAGCGCAGCGAGAACATTTCCGCAGTCTTCTCGAGCAACGTAAGCTCCGGCTTTTCCGTGTGTGTTGACGAGCCAACGATCACCACAAAACTTCCACGATGGTGCGAATAAGGTTGGAATGTTATCTGCGTAGAGGTAGTTACGCTGGATGTTGTACTTTAAACCAGAAGCGTAGATGATCTTCTCGATAAAGTGGTGATCTCGTGGGAGGAAGGGAATATCCTCCTCATTATCTGCTTCAATTCCAGCACCACAGAATGAAGTGTAACAAACTCTCTTGACACCGCATGCTTTAGCAGCGTCAACAACAGTTTGAGCCTGACGACGTCGACCCTCGCCAAATAGCCAAGTTGAAATCAGAGAGACAGCTTCAGCTCCTTGGAAAGCAGCCTTGAGACTGTCGATATCGTCGTAGGTGGCAGTTAAGACTTTTGCGCCTTTGTCGGTCCATGATTTGCGAAGATCAGAAGGAATTGCTTCGTCTTTATAAGTGGTGAAGACAAGTTCATCACCAGGTTTGGCAATCTCTGTGGCGAAGGTGGCTGCGATTCGACCGAGGTTGCCATCTGCGCCTGTTAAAACGAACTTTGGCATATTGATGTTTGAAATTTGAATAAATTATAAATTATTGGTGAGGTATGTGTATATAAGCCTCGCTGATGGACTGTTCATAGCCGATCTATTTATACTTTTTTATGAATTATAATTCCACTTATAGTCACACTACATGCAACATGAGCTTCTATGTCGTACCGGGTGATCTAACGCTCAAAGGAGTCTTCTAATTCCGAGATTCGGCGTTCATAGTAGATCTGGACCCAGGGCGGCGGTAAGACTCCGCCACTAACCCTGTCTTAGAAGTCTGGGCAATGACATCGGCTCATATCTATCGATGGTTGGAAGCTTAATCTCGTGTTTGTAAAGCAGAAAGGATTTTCATCGTGTTACTCTTTTGTCACCAGATGGAAACATGCAATCGATACCTGAATTTGCAAGTCGAGGTCGTATCAATGTCAAGCTATCAAGAAACTTTTTCTCCGACATCTAACTCCCAAGAAATGAAAAGCAGTCTATAGAATCAATTCACTACCTCTATGGTCTTATTGCGATATTCTGCAAACATCATAATGACATGAATTAGCGGGGCATGGGCAGACCTGTCACCGCGGCTTTGATTCCGCTCCGAGTGGGATATATTGCCTGGAGTGTCGGTGAACTCCTTCTGACCATACATCATCAATTCTTTAAAGTATGACTTTTGCCACGTTGTCAAGTTCGATGAGGTATTTTGTGTTATTAAAAGAATTGGCTGAAGACTTGACTGGCCAGTTCACCGCTACTCAGACACATATTCCGCAAAAGGGTCAAGTGTTCCGGCTATTCTATCCTTTTGATGATCAGATCATAACATGATGCAATCTTACATTTCGTTGCATTGGAGTGGGGAAGACCTCATCGTTGTCTCGTACTTTTCAACGATCATAGAAGAAATATTCAATATAACCAAGAGATGGCTAACCAACTAACTAAATGATATACATTTCCATCTCCTTCGAGTCCTTCATATGGTTCCAACCTTGAGTCATATAATTCGTTATGAATCCAACTCTCTGATAAACATTTCCAAAGCTTCGAACCTCATCTGGCTGCTTCTTCAGTACCTCGTCATCTGCCTTAACCAACACCAACGCCGCATCATCATCCCAAGCATTTCGCGTACTCAGCTTCGTACAGAATCTTAAGCAGAGAACTTCCTTCGTCTCCAAGTTTCGCAACCGGAACAGACTATCTGGTCTTTCTAGTTCCTTTCTCGGGGGTTGTCCTGGCTTCTCCAACCAGACTAAATTTCCGTCAATGGAGAAGGTCATAGGCATGACGCGACCTGTGAGGAACATATAGCCGGATCCAACTTCTCCAAACTTATTATGACCCTTAGGAGGACAGGCAGTACGGCTGAAATCTATCTCAACGAAGAACTCGTCGTCGTTGAAGCTTTCTAGGCCCCAAGTTACACCTCGATGGGCGCTAAGCCAGCTCCAACTAGGTGCAATGTACTCCAGTTTGCCGCCAAAATCCTTCTCATCGGGCATCCAGCGCAAATGATTGAGTAGGTCCTTCTCCCATAGGCCAGCGAGATACCTGCCTGTGAGCTCATTATCCCACTCTGTGGCCAGTCCTGCCACTGCAGGGAGGCCATCGGTTCGCTTTGTAATATTCTTCTGAGAATACTGGACAATGAGATCTCGCCAGAGTTCGTGGTGCTCATAAAACTCTTTGTTCTCTTTATCCCTGCGCGCTCTCTCCTTTTCCTGTCTATCCAACTCCCTTTTCTCTTCTTCTTTGTTCGTCTTCTTCCTCTCAAGACCACGAAATTGCGCAAGGGCTTTACGTCGTTGCTGTATCTGATAGCTTGTGGCTCTGTTGCTATTTGTGCCTGTAATAAACTTGTGTCCTGTCTTCATAATTCGTCGAGCTGGTACCAATGGATCGCCCTCGTGCTTTTCAAGGGCACCACATTCGCATTCCATGGATGAGAGACAGTCGAAAACCATCTCAGCTTTGGTGTAGTGGAGAATTCGCGTTGCCAACAGCCTTTCTTGGAAACACCAAGCTCGTGTCATGAGAGGATAATCCTGAACCCCGGATACAGTAGTTCCAGAGATAGGATTTGAAGAGCCTTTTGATTGATTTGGGTCTGTACTCCAACCAAAGACAGAATGACCCATTGCTTTCCGTCCATAGATTTCAAAAGGCTTCCCATCAGGAAATGTCCCCTCAACTGTGACGAAAGGCTCTCTCTGGAATAGACAGCCACCGGAACCATCAGCGGACCCAGTAGCAGCCAAGACCAGTTCTGCGCCATTATAGATGGATGCCATCTTGGCTGCTTCGATTTCCCAATCTTTCTTGTCGTCTTGAACGATGCAAAGGGAATCTATCCAAACATAGCGGATGCCTAATTCTCTTGAGATGATAATAGCATCTTGGAATGTTTTCGCAAAGCGGTTGAATGGGATGTTTTGTTTCCAATCGTCGAGGGTGGCCTTCGTCGAGACCAAGTGCTGAGTCTTTCCCCAACAATGGGATAGCGCGATATATGGTTCGGTGATCTTCTCCGTAGAGTCGTCGTGCACGAAGATGTGAATACCATCGTTAGTTTTAGGTCCAATATCGACCACTCGCTTTGGGAGTTGCGGCTCTGATGAGGCCTCTCCCTCGGTGCAGATCGTATGATTTTCCTTGCACGTTTTGATCCAACCTTTGACTCTATCGAATGAAGACTGAGAAGTGGGATCTGGTTCAACATGCTTTGCAAGTCCGCCGATCTCAGGCGGAAGACTCCAATCAGGTCGTTCTATATTCATCGATGGACCAATAGTAGGCCATGGGCAGGGAGATTCTATGTTCCAATAAGCTGCGGACTCGAATGTTGGGCATGCTTGCCTTACCAGGGAGAGTATAAATCTCATAGGCCTCAATCATGACTCCCTCAGCGTTCCCGCCGCCAGACGAAAACATGTCAAACTCTTCATCCGGTGGACTTCCACGGATTAGCTTCATCCTCAAGATATTTCCTTTGCAGAAGATCAAATCGAGCCAAAGCTCGGGATCGTTCAAATCCACGGTCCCCTTCGTAAGCTTGGTCAGAACTTCTTGGAGAAGCAGACAAGTGGGACAATCTCCTGCCGAACCCGGAATATCTGGGAGGTAAACACTGATCTGCCAGGAGGTATAGTCTATGCGACCACTTCCTGTCCAAGCGGGGGCTTCCTCTAGGTTACCAGCCTTGGCTGCCCTAGCTGCGTTGATGGATCCAGAGTTTTCGTGCATAGCAATGCCGGCCAAGGGAATAGCTGTGCAGGCCGAGCCAGGATAAAGATTCCAGCATATTCGACATAATTTTGGGTCTAGTCTAATATCGTCTTCAGTCTCACCGGTTGGATAAGGTGGTTCTTTCAGGTTGAGTGAGGCCATATTTGCCTAACCCCGCAGTAGGGAGCTGGGAGAGCGTGAGGATTACAGGGAGCGATAACTGGATCAGAAAATTTATGGTGAAGCTTTTAGCGATATGATCTTAGGGTTGAAGGACGAATCTGAAACCAGGCTGACAATTAATCTGTTTTATGTTGAGCGGTTGACCCCCAAGGTCATGTGATACCCCCAACGACCAATCTCACCTAGGAAGGAAGGTCTCATCCCTCGCAAAATCATTTCACTTGAAGGAACATTCTGAGAACTGAAGTGTATGCTAATCTTTCAGCTATTCAGTGCATATCATGCTTGGTAGCAAAAAAAAAAAAATTAAAAAATTGAGTTAATTGTACAAGGTTCTGTTTATATGTTCTTGAAATAGTCTACGAGATGAGAGAAAGCTCGAGTCTTGAAGTCGGTTGAGAAGCAAGTCTAAGAAGATATCGGAGAAAATAATACACAAAAAGGTAGAAGTTAACAAAGATTAGTCCTTGTTGTTGTTGCAAGGGAAGTTGGGCATATCCTCGCGCCAGCCGCTGTACCAAATGTAGTAGTTCTCAATGACCTCGTCCATGGAGCAGATAGGGATGTTGAAGACACCAGGTGCCTCAATTCCCTTGCCAGCCAGACTGTCGAGGACCTCTCGGCTGGGCTCATTTCCAAGGTCAAGCTTGAAACCGTTCTTGCCACCGTTGGCTTCCCTGGAGTTGAGAGATCTGTAAACGAGTCAGAGGTAGATCTTTGAAGATTGTATGGAGGAAACTTACCCAAGTATGACATTGTCAAGAGAGATATCAGTGTATTTCTTCTCTTTGAGCGCGCCCCAGCCAGGAGGAAGGTCGAAATCACCACACTCAGCATCACCTTGCTTGTTGTTACAGTTGGTGTTGGAATCACGGCCACCAAGAAGCCAGTAAGACTTCCCATTGGTAGGGTGACAGAAGCGACCCTTGTCCATGGCTTCAGGCATCACCCAGCGCTGGAAGGACTGGGTGAAAGAGGCCTCGTGGTTGAAACCGGGGTCCTCGTCACATTTGGCATCAGACTCAACAATGAAAGGAATGACGACATCGGGGGAGTATTGCCAGGCCATTGGGATAAGGAACGCGTTGAGGGCTCGCTTGACCTGCTTAGCGTGGTCACCACGGTCGAGGAGCCAACTGTCACCGAACATGGAGGCGTCAGAGATCATGCGACCGAGTTGGTTGTAGCCATCCTCGGTACCACCGAAGAGCCACTTCTGGGTGGCGAGGACACCATCCTTCCAGCCTTCAGTGATACCTTGCATCTGGGCAGTGAGACCGTTCTGAACACCGAGTTGATCCTTACTGGAGGCGACAAGTTAGATAGGTAATGGCTTGAGGGTAGTGGAACATACGCTCGGCTGTTAAGGATATCCTTGGTGAGAGTCAAAGAGTTCTTGACAAGATCATTGGTTGTGTCCTTGATAGCACCACCGAGTTCCTTGTCGCCGAACTTGGGTCCAATCACTATCCCCTGTCAGTTCATGCGGGTGAATGGAGCAGAGATGAACTTACGCTTGTTCCAGGCAGGACCCATGACAATACCCCAAGCCATAGTAGCAATGTCGATGAGGATAGAGACAGCAAGTCCACCCTCCTTGACAGGAACCTTTCCGAACTCTGAAGCAATCTTGCCAATATCGTTGTCGCGGACGGCATCGCCAACAGCGTTCCAGATGTTGGAGTGCATCTTGTGATAGTTAGTCTATCTGTATCTGCATTCCATCGGGTAGCTAAGATACTCACAGAGAAGATGTTCTCGAAAGAGTGCAGGATGAAGTAACCAGCAGGGGCACTAGCATCAGTACACTGCATGTGAAGGTCCTTGCATCCACTACCCTCATCACTGAAGGTCTCGCAAAACATATCCTGAGGACCGTGGAAGAAGTTGGAGACCTATACATATTAGCCATTTCCTCTCAAGCATGTTTGTCTGAGCTCACATTGTTGGAGAAGTGCTTCGCCTCACGATGGGCTTCAGAGATGTTGTACTTCCAGCCATCGATAACAGCATTCCAAGCATCACTAGCATCAACCTGCTTCCATCGGTCAGGGCCATACTGAGTATGATCCGTGACACCCTCAGACTCGCAGTTGATAGATCGCCACTCATTATTCACAGCGGGCACGGGGGCCTCGAAGGGAACAGTAGCAGTGGGCTCAGTAGTGGGAGCAACCTCGACGGCCTCTTTAGCAGGAGCAGCAGTAGTGGGCTCTAGAGTAGGAGCTGCTGCAACAGCTTCTTTGCGCACAGGTGTGACCGCAGCCAGATCGGGGTTATCTTGGCGCTTGTGGGCATTGGGAGGGAGAACGTCAGGGACAACGCGGTACTTCACGTGAAGGTCCTGGTGGTTGGTTGGAACAGCATATCCAGTAGAAGAGAGCGAAAGGAGGACCGAAGCGGTCAGCAGAAGAGGTTGTGCCCAGCGACCCATTGTGAAGGTGGCTCTATTAGTTTACTGTAAAGACTGTAATGAATGTGCTTGAAGACTTCTAAACTATGGAATCTCCAAGATATTATATACTCTATCGCATCACCAGTTCCTCATCCCATAATCTCAAAGGATCAACAGATCAAATGCAAAAGTAAGCCCTAAATCGATCCCATGCAGCCGTTGAATTAATTCTTTCCCAAAGCTCCAAGGTCGAATCCTTCTGAACATCCTAAGCCTCACTCGGTATTATCTTTCAGAATCGTCTTGGTCCTGCTAATATCCCGAATATTCCTTCTCGCTAATCTAGTGCCCGTCTCTTGGCGAACTCACCAGTCAGACGCGTGGATCGAGGCACGCACCGGTAGGGGTGTGTTTTGACTTTGTGCAGGGACCCAACGTTTGTTTATTACCTAGTACCTTACTCGAAAGGAATTCTGATTTCAACGCTGCTTTCAAGATGGATTTGGAAATCCTTCACATGGTGGTCCATATGAGGCGCAATAAGGTCAAGGCAGTATTGAAGATCTTTCGAGTTCAGGGATGTTATCTTTGTTGAATGCTATCATCGGACCTCTTTTGATCAAGCCTTACACATTAGAAGATTACCCAAACAAATCGGCAATTCCTTGATAGGGAAAGTCTTGGCAAACTTCATGCAGTTGATTCTGATTAACTGTGTTGATCAGTCATTGTGCCAAGGCTTGGAAAAGCTTACAGTGATATCAACGCACCATCAACATCGCTTTGTCCTTGAACCGTTGTTTCGAAACCAGAAAATACCAACGCCAGAGAAACAACTATTTTAAATCAGCTTACTGCGCAGTCCGTATAGTTAGTTAGTGTTTATGCATAACAAAAATCAGTCTTAGTTGTAAGCTTAAATTTCAAGTCCTCGACCTTAGTTCTGCTCAGACCCATGCACGATAAGGCCAGCCATCAATGCAACCCTCGAAAGAAATGACCGCATAGCGAGATTGGGAACTCATTCTTGCTTCCTGATCCATTGACCGAGTATAGGTAGGAAACCCAATCCTTCTCTTAAGTCACTGCCTGGATAATCATCATCTAATCCAAAGAACTTCAGTCTCGCACGTACAGGATGCTCATCCTCTAAAGCGTGATGCGATGACCATAACCCCTGAATAAGCCCACAGCTGAGTTAAAATTAGCTGGTTTGTTTCAGGCTCTTTGAAGGGTCTAAGCACTCTAAGGCTGGCTGTCAAGATCGTGGCCCACGTGCTTAATCGAGTGGATGGCTTGGGGGACCCACTGCCATTGTAGGGATATCTATTAGGCGGTATACGCCCATACGCAGTACGACTTATTACTGCCTATCATAAGATGGCAATTAGTTCCTGCAGTAGCTTGAGGTCTGGAATTAAGCTGACTCTCGATGAAACGTTGTGAAATTTGATTACAAGACGACAAGGAACAAAGTCGACCGACTACTCTATACTGTCCTTGTTTTTCGTAAGAATGGCAAGGCATAAACACAGATACAGAACAAGGCAAATGGAGCGCGTCTGAAGTCGAAGAGGTTGAAGAATGATTCCCAGATGTGAGAAGATGTGTTCTTTGTCAGTATTCGAAACTCAAAGTCTCTCTTGCCTATCAAAGTCAAGCCATAAGTCTCATTGCGTCACCCATAATCTCTTCTTTGAGCCAAAATATGACTGGATGATCGAGGAGAATGCTCAAGAGCTCATCTTCATCCCAGTTCTTCTCGAAATTCTTCGGCAGTCGCAACAGAGCTCTTCCGCACTCGGCGTTAATGAATTCCTCATTGTCGCAAGCGATCGCCATAGCAAGATATATACCGATCTCGAATACACTGTCTGTCCTGTTCGGATTCTTAGACCACTTGGGTATCCAGGGGTGAAGGACTTCAGTGCAACAGTACTTGTCGGCATGTTTGAAGTGGGAAAGGAGCTGTGTGGACGTGACGCTGCGAATATGCGGTCGAACCTCTTGGTGGACAATTGACAGCAGAGGTTCCATAATCTCTGGGTTATCGTCTTTGAGTTCGATCTCGATTATGCGGCCTTTTCTAGTGACAGTCGCTTCCTTGAAATCAGACTTCAGGAGGAGTTGGAAGTACTTCGCTCCTCCTGCAAGGGAATCCGCAGAGACCCTACACTTCAAGGTCGGTTTAATTTCGTGCTTGACAATGAGAATAGCGTCGTAGTCGTCTGTGAGGCAGATATTCTTCACTCGGGCCGTGCTTGGCGAGTCCATGTCTGTTATGGGCGTGATTGGATGTGTGATGGGATATGTGATTGATACCAAAGGCGTGGATGGAGTGAGGCGCTCAGTTGAATCAAGAATAGACGGAATATATGATGATGATGATGATGATGAAGAGGAATAAGTTGCCTCGGCCAGAAGAAGAAAAAAGTTATATACCTGGAGATTTATTGCGCGCAAATTGAGTCAATATTCTGATCAAAGGTACCGGGCATAGTAACTTTAATGTGTTCAATAGAGTGTTTGTTTGTATAATATGGAAAAGAATGAAGTTTATTTTCCTCCATTCTAACCTTCTCCCAAAGACTTCCACAATAACTTTTTGAACCTTGTAAGGATCTGATGCAAGATAAAACCTAAAGATAAGAATAATCTCGTTCCTCTATCAAGAAAATAAACATTAGCATATAACCTTGAAAAGATAGAAAATTGCTGTCCCAAGTCCTTGCTGAGTGAAAAGGCCTTAAAAATAGACTCGGATAATCTCCAGTGGTTTGGAGCTCGTTGTCCATGGTAGAAGGATGTCAGGTGGGTTAGCAAGAAACCAAAAGCCGGTTGACATAAATGCTTAGGCATTTAGGCCCTGAGACATTAGGTAAGTTATCCTAATCTTTACGATACCCTTACCTATCCTTCCTTACCTTATTCACCTCGTTGTTCAGGTTAGCAATAAAATAAGGATGAAGGTTTGCTTGGCGATCATGTTGTGTAATATTCACGACCCAAAGCATCAAGCCTCATTTCGTCCGGTATGGTGTAGTGGCTAACATTTCGCGCTCTCATAACTTGAGAGATCAGTTCCGCGGAGCCCAGGGTTCGATTCCCTGTACCGGAGTTTCTTTTTGACTATCTTCAAGGCAGCATAAATTTAAGCCCCCCTCCATTTTTGCGCCGGCTGCCAAGCCTAGGTGACATCAATACACGCAATGAAAGATATTCAGCAGAAGGCAAGTTTAACAAATGTAGATAAAACTCCTTAAAAGTAAATAGTAAATCGCGTTTGTATCGCCTCGCGGATGATTCCTCTCTGGTATAATGCATCACCGGTCTCAGTAAACCCCCTACAAAATCAAAGCCGTAACCTGAATCATTATCTGCTGGTATCTACCACGTATCGGCCAGCGACATTGCCTTCGATCATCATATCATAAACCTTCTGGAGTTCTGACAAGCCAACAATCCTAGGTTTTCAAGTCAGTTATACACTTTGATTTTGTTATGGAACAAACTTACTTGTATGGTGCCTTGATAAGGCCTTGTCTGTAGAACTCAATAGCTTCGGCAGTATCTTGCCTGTTGCCGACGTAGCTACCCTTGATGTTGATCTCACTACCGTATCTCGTTAGCACAAATATGCCAGAGGAATTTCAACTGTTTGGCTTACCGAACGACGGTGTCGAAAACAGGGGCCTTGACAAAAGCATTGGCTGGTAGACCAACGCAGACAATCGTGCCCTTGCTCTTAACGTACTGACTAGCTTGTTGGAATGGCTTCTCGCTAGCAGCAAGAAGCAGGACAGCATCAGGGCCAAGGCCGCCAGTGGCGTTCTTGATGTCTGCAACAATGTCCTTCGATGTCTTGAAGTCGACAAAAGTATCAGCACCGAGCTCTGTGCAGACCTTGCGCTTCTCCTCGCCTCCATCAAGAGCTGTCACCCGCAGACCCATAGCCTTGGCATATTGGATAGCAAAAACACCAAGACCACCGCCGGCACCGGCAATAACGACGCTCTGTCCGGGACGAATATTAGAAGACTTGAGAGCCTTGTAAACTGTAAGTCCAGCGCAGAGAATTGGTGCTACGCCAGCGAGATCGCAGTCCTTGGGGATACGCGCGACATGAGCGGCCTTGCCAACAGCGTATTGCTGGAATGAGCCGTCAACTGTGTAACCAGAAAGAGAGGCATCTGAGCAAAGTGATTCGTTGGACTGTCGGCACTGCTCGCAGCTCATGCACGAGCCGTGGAGCCACTTGAGGCCAACGTGGTCGCCGATTTCAACATCCTTGACCAGGGAGCCTCGAGCAACTACGATACCAGCGCCTTCGTGGCCTCCGACAAGGGGCATCTTGGATTCAAGTGGCCAGTCGCCATTGACAGCGTGAAGATCTGTGTGGCAGACACCGCTGTACTTGACGTTAATCAGAACCTCGTCTGAGGCTGGTGTAGGAACAGGGATCTTTTTATATTGGACAGCTATTTCCCTTAGCACTCGCTTAAAACTTCAACAATGACAGATTAGCTTACCTCCACCTCTCTCTTCCAGAACCTGGGCCCATTGCTCGTTAGGAATAACAGGGCTTGCTGCTGTGGCGTACGCGGCTGTCTTGCCGAGGCTGCTGGTAGCATTGAAGCTTGTGGTGATGTTTCCGGCGCTAGCGCGGCTGTTGGGGTTATGGCGAGCGCATGATTGACCTCCAGATGTTGCACAAGCTGCGCAGAGTGTCTTTTGGCTGGAAGAAAAGTTTCGTCGGGTTGTTTGGATTTGTGCTGCTACTGGGCGCGCTAGAAGTGCTGTGTTTCGCGTGGCCAATCTTCCAGTTCGGAGGATGCCAGTTCGCATCATGTTGCTTGATGATAACATTGTAATTCTTTCTGTGGTATAATTGAGATGCAATTGGGTGGTTGAACTTAAAATATTTACCTGTAGCAGCGACAGCTTTTCAACTTATAAAAGACCCTTTCGTCAGCCCATTGTGAGAAATCTGGCACCACGGAAGAACAACCGGTTCTGGATATTTCTTTTGATCAGATCATATTCAGTGAAACTCTAAAATGGATCCGAACTACCGGAGATGGGGGATTTGGCCTCCATGTTAGTTACTGCGAGCCGCGCGCTGAGATACCTTTATCCGCGGAGATGCGGGAAGATGCCAGGTGACCCCGTGGGGTCTACTACACTGAAGCCAGTCAAACGCCCAGTCTCATGCTTTTTGCCCTCTGACTGTGCCATGTGCCTCAGACGTTTTGTTAATCCCCGCAGTGGAAATGTCTAGCCATTTCGTAAAAGAGTGAGCCCATTGTGTCATACTCGTCTTTGAGGCCGTAGAAATGGGTTCCAGTTCCATTGCTGAGCCGCCAACAGGCGCCGATATCCACCAATAGGTCGGCCAAGGGTAAACATATCTGACACTCCCGGGCTCCATGGAGAAGGTGACATAACCCCCAAAACCCCAAAGTTGCTTTGTACAGCTGTTGTATCTGGAAGAAGTATCTTTACAGGGCTGTAGTTTTTCCGAAATATCCGATTGTGCTGTAAACAGCGAGAGGCATATAATTACACCCGCACCAATGCCATTAACACAAAGCTGGTGATTTCTGCATCAAAATGTTTTCAATTGAAGGATTGAAAGAAGCAATATGCCTTTTATGCACATTCTGAAGCAGTCACAGTTGTAGTCGGGCAGTTGTACGGAGCAGTTCCAGTATAAAGACAGGGAATCAGAAGCGAAATGACCCGTCATGTCCCTCCTGACCTGGACTTTGAGTTCCTTGATCCACTGCGGAGCCTTTCCCACGTGTCTGGACCCCAAATTCCGCATTCGCAATCCGCAATTTGTCACTGGGATTGTGACTCCGACTCGGTAGGAATCTAGAGCCCCCCACTAATCATCAGGAGATTTGACCTTCACCGTCACACGAGGCTGCTAATAAGCGTCCGCAATTTTTAATCCATTCTCCGAGGTTCGGAAGTGCTTTGCTCATAGATTTTGAAAGTCAAAAATGCGACAGGAAAAATGTTCGACTTGCGTTGTTGTGATCATAAATAAAAGAAGTCCCCATATGCACTGAAACAACGATACTTTAAAAAATACTCATCTCTTCGCGAATCTGCCTGTAAGAGATCATCTGCCATCTGTCTCACGAGAGCTTTCACGCCACTACAATGACGTACACTCCCAAACCCAATGCGTATCATATCCAGATATTCTCTTAAACGGACTTGGGAAAGTCAAATTACTGTAGAATAGGCCCTAGTTCAATCTAGCATCTACCTATGCTAGTAATTAGAGCTACTAGGACGCTGACCTAAGCTCTACTCGGGTTCAAAAGAATTTCACTTAAATTTGTTTGTCGCAATGATTCCTCCATAGACCGGAGGAGCCACGGAGGACTCAAAGACGCAAAGGCTGCATTACATTGGCTTCAAACTGCAGGGAATTTATTCAATCGCCAAAGATGATCCTAGTGTTGGATCTGCTCTTGCAGAATATCCAAGATTCGGAACCGCAGTCAAAACCCGTAACACTGGCCAGATAACTTGATGTGACATTCCGGCGAGATAGACAAGGGACGAACGATACAACCCAGTCTAATACATGGTAGCCTGAGCAATTGAGCTGACACGTTGGTTCTTTTGATTGGAATGTTGCTAGAGCTGAAAAGCCTCAGGCCTAAAGATGGAAATTCAAAACACCTTCCAGCCAGATGTATCGCACCTAGAAGCAATGGAGACAGCAATGAAGGATTCTGAGCAATACGAGCTGCATGCATCTATTGGCTCGAATGTTTCGTGAGACCCTGAAATAGACAGCCCTAAATTGAGGCACCTGATTTAAGTTCTGTTGACAGACCCCCTAGCTCCCGCATATTCACACCAATAAGGAAAATCGAGGTCTCATATTATTTTCAAAGTCCTTATCGTAATCCTAGGCAGACGCAATCCCCATGCAATGCTCTGATGTCATAATTCGCAGAATAAAACCATAGCAAAAGTGGCGCAGTCAATACGAAAGTCTTCGTGATGCTGAACACCCCTGTCAATGAAATGACCGCCTTGGTTGGTTCAGCCAGGGCTAAAAATAGCCATCTTATTAGACCTCCGCCGTGAGCATTGATCACTATAGCATGCGTCATCTTTGTAGACTTGGTATAACTACTCGTGATTAAGAATGCCTTTAGACATAGTCTCAAAATATTTCATTTATTTTATTCAATATGAGTGACGCAGCCGGCCTTAGTACTGCCGCTTCCCGACTTGTGGGAATTGTAGACGAAGCTATACGATTCTTTCAACAACTCGATGTCAACACAAAAGCTGTCACCGAGCGAGTGAGCCAGCTGAAGAGCTTCTCCAAACTAGCGAAGAAGATAGAACTGGAACCCGACAACGAGGACCAAGAACAGCTTAATTTGACCAAACAGATTTTGCTTTACTGCTATAAGATCATTGGCAGAATTCTATCTCAGCTCGAATGGGTCGACAATGGAGGCAAACACACTTTGACACAACAAGGGCTGTTGGGAGTCTATACCGAGCTCAACAAGCAAGAGGTAAAGGACCTTTTCGACGAGCTACAGCGTGAGCAATTATGCCTTGTTGCTTTTCGAGATTCAAAGTAAGTATTACAGCAAAAACTTTGCCCAGAAACTGACCTAACCGCTTGGTAGATTCAAACCATTGTCTTGGGCACTCGAGACCGACAGTCGCCCATTAGAATACTCCCACGCTTTCAAGGTTCAAGAGTCAGATTATCTTCGTGCTTTATTTGTTACGGACCCAAGAGAAGACCGCGCAAATCTTGAATCGACTAAAGGCCCCATCGTCAAAGGAACGTGTTCATGGATCACCGAAACGCCCATCTACCGCTCATGGCTTTCCGGCTCTGGTGACTCCAGAGGTCTTGTCCTCCAGGGTGGCTCAGGCAGAGGCAAAACCATGTTGGCTATTTACTTGACTGAGCAGTTGGAGCAATTGGCTGAATGCATGTCAACCGAAACGATTCTATACTTTTTCTGCAACCATGGAAATATCAACGCCAATTCTGCCACAGCTGTTCTTCGAGGCCTCGTCTGGCAGCTCTGTAGATTGCGACCCAGTCTTATTCATCATGGACTGGAGAAGGTCGTGCCAATTGATGGAAGGCGAATTGTTTTGGCCACCAGCTCAATCGAAACTCTTTGGCAGATTTTCACCGCCATGATCCAAGATCCCACTGCAGGCACAATAACCTGCGTCCTTGATGGGCTTGACGAGTGTGACGAATCATCCATTGGCATCCTGGGCGAGAAGTTCTCGGAATTGCTAACCTCAACCAACATAAATCGCCGAAACTTCAGAATACTCATCACTGGTCGCTCAATATGCGAGCGTACACACTTTCCGGACACATTCACGAAATTCCCCCTTGATTCAGATAATCACAAAAGTAATGCCCGAGATGTCCAGCGGTATATCAAGACGCACATCAAAAAGCTCGCAAGAGACAATGAATGGGACCCAGAACTTGAAAAGCAAGCGGAGGAGAGCTTCATCAAAGCCGACGGCTCGTTTTTGTGGGCGAGCTTAGTAATCTCTAACTTGAGAGGAAAAGCCAAAGACCTCACGGCCAGCTATCTCGACGAACTTCCTGTACATGTCAAAACCATCTACGAAGGGATTCTCTTCGCAATCCCCCGCGACGATCGAAAAAGAGTGCGGTTACTGCTGAGTTGGATAGCGCTGGCATACTACCCACTTAGTCTCGAAGAGTTGAATATTCTTACAGAGGATCCCTCGCCAAACTCTGGGATCTCTATAGAAACCTTCAAAGCTATCATAAGCCATTGCGGTGCTCTTCTAGTTACCAAGACTGAAATGAGAAGATCCGGCACTGGTTATGAAACCGTCGAAACAGTTCAGTTCTCCCATCGATCAGTAAAGAATTACCTGCTTCGACCTTATCTCCTCCCAAGAGATGCTGCCATGGAAGTCAACATTGATTTCTTTCGAATTGTCCCCGACAGCGAACACGAGCTTCTTGCATCTCGGTGCTTGGAATTGACGGAAAAGGGTCTTGCTACATGGTCTGCAGGGGAACCCAATGGCGAATATGTTCTTGCAGTGCTTCGTTATACTGCAAGATTCTGGTTCAGACATCTTCGAGAGTGTCCTCAAAAGCTTGCTAGTGATACATTAGCAGATAAAGCGTTGACGTTCTTGGCACAAAATAGTGTCAATCGGAGGCTCTGGGTTTCCTATCTGTCAATCTCCAGTGCTTTCCAAGGAGATGTGCCTTCTCCCCATCTAGGCACATCCGAGTATGGCAGCATAACGAACGCACTGGAGGAGATAAGCGATATTGTATTTTTCGGCGCTGAGGAGGATTATAGCTTGGCGCCTCAGCTTCAACCACTCCAGTTAGCGTCTCTACTTGGTGTGACACCAATCGTTCAAAAAATACTCGGTTCGACAAGTCTCATCAGTCACATCAGACAAGCAAGTACCCGTTCCTCATTTTACGGACACTCTAGGTCACAATCACGGAGCGGAAGCCGCCTGTTAAAGGTCCAGAAAGGCGGGATACCGCAGCTCAACACAGCAGAGATTGTGGCTTTGAGTCCACTTGAACTAGCAGTTCTTGAAGGACATTACAAAGTCGCCTCACTCTTATTGGAACAGTGTCCACGATCAAGCCTATGGCCAGATTCGACATTTGCTTTGGCAACTGCTATCAGTCGTTGCGAAGAAGACATGGTCAAGTTGTTGATAGACGCAGGAGCATCGAAGCTCAGAGCTTCTAGAAAGCTCGACGGGCCTATTTGTACTGCTGTGGTCAACCGCCGTTTTGATGTGGTCAAGTTCCTCTGCAGCTCTGAAAGTAGGATCTGGGCATATGTGGATTCAAAAACGGACGAGATCACCCAAGCTTTGTTGTGTTTGGCCAACGACCCCATTTTATCTACTTCTGATGGGACAGCATTCGCCCAGTATGCAAAGGTTCTCCTTAGTAGAGGTGCATCGCCAAATGGTCCCATTTTGGACGCCGAAGGTCGTGGTCTTCGATACTGGAAACGAGCAACAATGGAATTCCTACACAGTCATGGCATCACTTTACAGGCCTTGGGTCCATTTCCTGACAGACAAACTCCTTTGATGCTTTTCGTCTCGTCAATGAACAAGGCCAGTTCAGAGTCTAATCCTGCAGAAGCCGTTCAGTTTCTACTAGACTCTGGAGCATCCATCAACCAAACAGATCTGCGAGGCTGGAGCGCGTTGCATCATGTTGCCAACCAGATCGCTCTGGGTAGAGCGAAGAAGAGTTGGGGAGTTACGGGAGAGGCGGAAGAGTACAAACTCTATCAGATCGCAAGTTTGCTCATTGCATCTGGCATTGATCAACAGTTAGAAGATAAAGAGAAGCGCAGGGCAGCTGATATTCTTCGGGTTGTTGGAGCACCGGTCTGGGATCGAAATATTTCGGAGTATGAACTATTCATGAGGAGCGAGCCTCTAAGCAGGTCTCTTACATAGCTAAAACTTAGTTTCTAATATTTAATATCTAATGTAACTATTTTGGTTGAACTTCTATTTCGTCCTTGCGGCCGTTGAATCGCGGATAGTGTGCACTGATGTACGCCACCAATCTTTCCATCAGATCAGTGGCGCATCAGTTCTGCCAGCAAACAGAATAATCTCCTGTCGGCTCAGGGCCATGGTGGTCGTTAGGTAAGTTTAATAATTTGTACTCAAACCCGTGCTACCCAAGTCTGTGCATGATCCGATACTGAGCCAACCACTGCTTGTGGTAGGAGGGGAAGCCATAGCTGTGATTGCCGCTGTACTTTTCATGCGATTGGTACACTCGAAATTAAATCTATGATTATTTTAATGTCGTGTACGGAGTATGATGAGGCAGTGTCCAGCATCTCTAATAGAATTATATATACAGGGCCCAAAACTTTCCCCATCATCTTAAAGCACGATAACATCCAAACTTTACCCGGTGCCCCCCAACTAGTTACATGAGGAATCAACAGACAATAGCGAAATTAATTGGCTATCTCTAACTGACAAACAAGATGGACGCCGCAACCATAGCAACACAATCTTTATTCGTTGAGAATTCTAGTCCTGGCCACCTTGGACACAAACAGCGTTGAGGCAAAGGCAGATATTCAAAAGACCGTCTAGACAGAGACCGGCGTTGGCGGTACAGTCATCAGCGGTAGAGCAGGATGTGCCATATGAAGCGCTGGTGGTGGCACTCGCAGCCGCAGTTGTAGTGGACTCAGGGGTTTTGGTGGTGATTGTCGTAATAGTGGTTGGAACTGAATCCTCGGTGGTGCTGCCGCTGAAGGATGCAGTTGTAGTGGTCTCGAGGATGGCCAAAGCGGTTGTTGTGGTAGCACTATCAGTTGGAATTAAAGTCTCAATGATAGAAGATGTTGTCTCGGTACTGTCGCCGCTGACTGTAGCAGTTGTACTGATTTCAAGAGTGGTCCCAGAGGAGACTTTTGGACGACAAAGACCTGCGTTGACAACGGTCGCAAGAAGTGCCAAGGCACAAACCATATTGGAAGAAAACATAATGAATGAATGGATTTTAAGCGAATGTCTTTGAAAATAACAATAACCAAGAGAATGAATGAATGACGAGACTTAAAGAAGCTACTGCTCCGGGGGAAGAGGAAGTTTGGGGTTTCTTCATATATAAATAAACGAGGTCGTTCTGAGCCCCTAGATTGTTTACTATTCTTGCATGTAATTAACACTATGCAACTAGTTCTCACTAGCAAAAGGATTAACGCCATCTAAGTAAGCCACAGACAGACTTGCTTTTTAAATCCCAGGGCGGAGCCAACAGCCAACAACAGCAACACCATGAACATCAGCTCAACGAGCAGCTGAAAGGATTAGAGAAGCTAGCAAAAAATGCAAAAAGAAACTCCGGTACAGGGAATCGAACCCTGGGCTCCGCGGTACTGATCCCTCAGCTTGAAGTTGAGAGCGCGAAATGTTAGCCACTACACCATACCGGATCTTCTGGTAGATATTATGGATTGTTACAGTTCGGCATTAATAACCACTTCAGCGTCAATATTAGCACGCAAGTATAAGAGAAATGTTCTAGCATTGCTTTCAGGCTATTGGAGCGCATGGATAAAATGATTAGGGTCATGTCGATCCTGTTTTTAAGCATGATCATCAAGCTTGAATTGCCGACTTCCCCTCAAATACCCCGCGATTTTTGCTTCGACATAGTAACCGCACAAATAGCCGGTGGGATATCCAAGATCTCGGGAATAGACAGCATAAATATCGAATCATGTATGGTTCAGTATACGAGAGTTGCGCCGATGTGTCGAGTTTAACGTGGCATGCAGATACTTATTGGGAAAGGATCGGTCATATCACGATGTATAAAGAGACTGTGTAGACACAATGAGACCCATGGGGTTTGTCTCCTCGTATTAGGCATTCGTACAACTCAAAATTCACGATGCAGGTATTGTCGGTATATCTGACCCTCCTTGGCTTGTGGTCAAATCTTGCTCTTGGGTTCACCAATCCCATCAGGACTGGAAGTGACCCTCACATTGTATACCAAGATGGAATGTAAGTAATATCAACTTGTCACAAGACCTGATGGCTGTTGGCTAAGTGCTAACGTAGGTACTATCTAACCTCAACAACATGGACCAACGTCAGCATCACCAAAGCCCCAACCATCGAGGGCCTCAAGACAGCCGAGTCGCAACTTATCTGGTCTGATAGATCCAACGCAACTCGAGCTTGTAATTTCTGGGCCCCTGAGATGCATAAAGTTGGCGATACGTGGTACGTGTACTTCTCGGCAAGTATATGCGCCCCCGACCAGTGGGATGTTATGCTGCCAACTTTGAGAGTATATGTTCTCAAAGGCGGTAAGGAGAATCCATTGTCTGCCGATTATGAGCTCTTGGATGCCATTATTCCTCCTAATTTCAATGCTGGCATGCTTGATGCGGTATGTTGTGCTACGCTCTACTAAAGGTGCATAACTGATGATAACTTTTAGACAATTTTTGAAATTGAAGGCACCGAGTATTTTCTCGTAAGTCTCTACTCCCACCCAATCTGCCACACTTCCTCTAACATGTCGCTTAGTTCTCCTCTGTTGAAGGACCTAAGAGCCCCGATGGTGCATCACTCTGGATCGCTAAACTCTTATCACCAACAACATGCGGCAATGCAACAATGATTGCACACCCTGAGTTGGATTGGGAAAAGTCAGATGCACCCGTTCTCGAGGGTCCATACGGAATTGTCTCGCCTGCTGGAACAACATATATGGTCTACGCTGCCGACTCCTGCAACACACCAGCATACAAGCTCGGCGCTATGAAATTTAAAAAAGGCAGCGATCCGCTTAGCCCTGACTCATGGACCAAACTGCCTGAACCTATCTTTGAGACTAAGAACGGTTTATATGGACCTGCTCACAACGCCTTTTTCAAGAGTCCTGATGGTACTGAAGATTGGAACGTCTTTCATGCGAACCTCAACGAGAAAGATCGATGTGGTCCTTCTAGGAAGACCTTTATTCAGCCTTTGAGCTGGAAGGACGATATGATTGATCTGGGCGAGCCTTTGCCTGTTGGTACCGAGATTGATCCTCCTTCTGGAGAGTGAAAAGGGGTAATGGTTGGTGATCCTGGTCGTGAGGAATCGCCTGAAGGGATCGGCGACCATGAATTTCGTCAAGCGCTTACTCGGGCAACGGTGAGCAAGGTGTCTACGGTGAGGGCTGTCAGCAAGGTTGGCATGGAAGCAGGACCGGCTTTGTTGTCTAGAGGTCCTGAATACATCATGGCGAGACGTGGTTGGGCCGTTGACCAGTTTCTCTGACAACCAGCGCTGTATATCTTAAGGTATCACGAATTCACATATTTTCCATGTCTTTGCGAGAAAGGCTTATCAGAATAGTCTATTCCATCAAGGTCCAAAACCCAGTCTATCCAGTACCCAGTACTAAACACCGCACTCGCCGCGAGATACAATGATACAGAATCTGACAAAACGTTCTTTCCAAAAACATCCATATCCCCTTCCCTCAAGTAGAATACGACACTGTTGTAGTACGTGTCTGAATGATGGCCTTCTCGGAATCCGAATCACCGTCTGATATTGGGTGTGTTATCGATATACGTGATCCTCCATTCTTTTTGTGTGTTTTAGAAGCCTCTGCTTTGGCGACAGTCTGTAACGGGTACATTGGCCCATCATCGAATCGTTCGTAGTGACCATGCCGGACAACGCCGCCTGTAGAAATTGCTCCGATGGTGGACGGTGCGCTTGGATTAGACAAACCGCCTTTTGATGCTCCATATGATGAGCTGAGTATTCGAGGGGAGATATGCTTGATGAATGGCTTGATTGTAGTGAGACTGGCGCAGATAATGGACAAGTTGGCCTCGGCAAAACTGTAATTGGGTTAGTAGAGATTCGATATAGACTGAGGTTGACTTACATCCAAAGCAAAACCGGTCCGCCGCCCCAAGATTGGTCAACATTACCCATTGAGTTAATCAAGGCAATGAGTCTCATTATGGACGTGAAGACAGTCCTGCAATTATTGTTAACTCATCTCTCGTGCCAATTCCCAGCTTCACTTACACCCCTCCTACACCGAAGAAACAGATCAATCCAATCTTCTGCCTCCTGGGAATCCGAAGTGGAATCACATCAGGTATAGGAACCGCAAGAACCATTGCATCAGTTATAGCCCCTAATATAGCCGTAGCCTTGTACAGAGACGGTCGATCGATGCACTTTGGATTTTGAACCATGACATCCCAGCCCGCGTTTATCGGTTTGCACGGAAAGATGGCCGCAAAGGTAATCGCAATCGAGGAACCAATAACCACAAATGATGTAGCCCATACAGCAAAATGGAACCACTTTTGCGGTGCTAGTCGGCGGTAGACCAGAAGCAGGGACATTTTCGCGCCGCATTGTACGGGGTTGTAGAGGATTGGGAGGAGGTATAGAACTCGTGCGAAGAGGGCAAACTTGGTTATTGGCATCTCCCAGGCGTGGGTGCCCATTATTCCATCAATGAAGTCCTCTAAAAAGAAGACAAGCATGTTAGTCAAGAGGACGGGGAGGATGTTTTGTAAACACTCACTTAGGATCAGAGTTTGGAGTACTACAGAGAACACCTAGATAGGTCAGTTTCTTGACCGGTTTGAGACATAGACAACCAACCATATACACACATATGCAACCCCTAAACATACTTCAAGAGTGTTAGCAGAACTGTGTCAAGGTAAAGGGGGGAACAACTTACTATCCTCTATCCGAATAGTCTTTTGGATAAAACATTTTACATAGACTCTTTGCGCCATAAACAGAAGAGTTAAGAAGTTACCAACACCATAAAGCCAATATGCCTCAGTAACGCTATTCCGCTGTGGGTTATCAAAATCGACTTTGTAGCCCTTTGGTGGCGGAATAGCGACCGGAACGCCATTAACAACCGCCGCCATCGTAAATTGTCGAATCAACTGAACAGCGAAGTTGAAATAAGCTCAAAGGCTTTGACGTTGATCGATTCACCTGCAGAAACGAAGAACGAAAATGCTCGAGCGTGATGTCTTGAAACTACATATTAACCAACAGTTAATTGACTTCATCCTTGATCCACCATGGAGAGCAGAGAAAAGGCTTCGGGTGCTAAAGGATCAAAACCTGGACAGGAGCCGTATTGTTCAGCCTCGAACCCCGGAAGAAGTTGCTCTTGTTGTGAAGGCTCTTGTCTCTGCTGGTCAGAAGTTTGCTGTGCGCAGTGGTGGACATACAAATTGGGCTGGATCTAACAACATTGAGGGTGGAGTCACGGTTGATCTTGTTCACTTGAGCGAGGTGACGTTTGATGCTTCTGCTGAGACTGCCGATATTGGACCTGGTTGCAAATGGAGGCAGGTTTACTCTGAGTTGAGCAAGCATGGCCGTGCTGTCGCTGGAGGTCGTGAGGGTAATGTCGGCATTGCAGGACTTCTTCTCGGTGGTGGCAATGCCTTCTACACAGCACGACAAGGTTTCGGATGCGACAATGTCGTCTCTTATCAAGTCGTCCTTGCCAATGGCGATATCATCACCGCTGATGAGAAGAACAATACCGACTTGTACCGTGTTCTAAAGGGCGGCTCCAACAACTTCGGAATTGTGACTAAATTCACCATGAAAGCCATCAAGACTGACAGAGTATGGGGTGGAATGACCCTCTTCCCCAAGCAGGCTATTCCCGGTGCCATTGAGGCTCTGCCTGCATTCACGGATAATGTGCCAAACGATATTCACAGCAATCTTGTCACCATTTTTACACATATG
Organism: Fusarium concolor; assembly: GCA_013184415.1. Taxonomy (NCBI): domain Eukaryota; kingdom Fungi; phylum Ascomycota; class Sordariomycetes; order Hypocreales; family Nectriaceae; genus Fusarium; species Fusarium concolor. Next base: position 155,601 of record JABCJY010000231.1, on the reverse strand, counting down.
CCTGACTTCAAGGATATCGTTATCGTGACTCTGTATGCCAACATGGAAGGTATTGAGAAGCCTCCAGCATATGAGAAGTGGCTGGCTCTTCCTGAGATTATGAGCACTGTCAAGAACACGACTCTCCCTGAAATGGCGTTCGAGTACAACATTCCCGCCAATTTCTAGTATGTTCCTTCACATTATCTCCATGTGCTCGACAAGCTAACATGATGGTTTAGTGACACTTGGTTCACATGCTGCTTCAAGAACGACACCCGAATCATCGCCAAAGCCTCAGAGCTCCACGACAAGCTCGTCGAAGAACTCAAAGCGTTCATCCCCGATGGTAACTTCATCACCCAATGCCTATTCCAACCTCTTCCCACACTCTTCGGCCAGCGTGGCGTCGAAGCCGGCGGTAACATCATGGGTATGGATCGCCACAAGAGCAACGGCATTCTATTCCTCGCTGTTGTCATGGCACAGACCCCCGAGCAGGAGGCTTTTGCACGGCCAAAGGTACAGGCATGGATTGAAGAGGTGCAAGCATTCGCCGCGACGATTAGGGGGGAAACCTTGAGTGGACATATTTGAACTATGCCGACAAGAGTCAAGATCCTCTTGGTAGTTATGGTGCTGAGAATATTAAGAAGATGAAGGATGCGGCGGCCAAGTATGATCCTGAGCAGGTCTTTCAGAAGTTGGTTCCTGGAGGGTTTAAGATTTCGGATGTCAAGGAGGTATAGACAGTGTCATTGGAGGTAATTAAGAGGCGCAATGGAATTCTATGTCCTCAATTTAAATTCCATCTCAGCCTTATCGAAAATTAAGGCAATTGATCGCCCAAACGACACGAATTATTTGTCACTACTGAAAGCCACCCGCCCATATACAGGTTTGATGGATCAAAGGCTCCAGACTCTGAGTCCAAGTGCCAAGCGAGCTGAATCTTGGATCCTTGTTCGTCTTTGTCGCGTGTAGGTCAAGGCCGGGGTGGCTCCTGGGCTGACTGTTGATTATGAGATATGAGCAGAGCTGTTGCGGGGAGTAGCATGGACAGCTATTCTCTATTCTGAATCCAGGATGCGAAGCAATGCAAGCAGCTCTTCGGTAACCTGGAGGTAAGGACCCATTCATTACGGGATCCTCAGATGGAAAGAATTATTACTTTGGTTGGTGTATTGGATCTAAGGTTACGTGAGCAGAGAGTTGGGAGGCCGAAGAATAGAGGTGGCAGACTAAAGTGAATATGAGAACATCACTGCCTGTTGAATGGCTTCCCAGATGTATTTGCTGAAAGAGTAATCTGTACTATTGTTTCTATATGTAATGGGCAACTCGACTGACAGTTTAGCGAAGGACACGCGATTGTTGACTCAAGCGTGTTGGTTTCCCAAGGCTGCGCATTCAACCCCGCTCTTGCACGACATTTCAAAGGCAATAATTCTCATCTCTATATTGAAAACCCTGTTACCCACTGCCTCCAATACTTCAGCTTCAAAGGCCAATAGTCAATAGTCAATAGTACAATCACATGGCGTCTACGAGATACGGGGCGTCGGCGGTGCCGGGTTTTGCCCGTTGATGGACCAGTAGAAGCTGAGCACTGGAAAACAAGCTTATTGGGAGTAAGCTTAAACCCTAAATTGATATAGGTTACACATCATTACGACCTGATCAATGAGCGTTCGCAGAGTGTTGATCATGACGACTAGTGCATTGCGTGATTGAACGAATCCATTGCGATCTGCGGTCTTTTTTGTCCGATGCTACCTGCCGTCACGTTGAAAGCCAGAAAGGTGACGTATGGAGGGATTTGTTGCAAGTGTCAATCGACATCTGGAGTAGCAGGTCTCATAAACACATCGATGGAGATATTGGACAATTGATTTCACGGCCAAACCTTCTAAGTACGCCATCGTCCTGATCAATCTGGAGACGGTGCGTCCGGGACGAAGGCATCCCCGTAGCCATGACCCAATCAGCACAAACACCGTTTGATGGTGCTATCGGTTGATCTGATCGCCGAATACATGCCTCATTACGATGTACCCAGCGCCACCTCATGCAGGGTCGGGGAGTTCAGTGAGTGCGGATCGGCCCTGCCTGTCGAGGTCGGGGACTTGTGTTAGTCTATCGAGGCAAGTTCTACCTTGGGTTACCCATTACCATGGTCGGGTGCATTACAACCCCCATATCATTCCCATATTTCCCTCTCCCTCATTCTCTTCCACTGACATCCTCCCTCCGATCTCCACGAACTCGCAGCATCCAATATCACAGCCCTCATCAATAGTGTATATCAACATGACATCAAAAGAAGCCACATGCGGTGACTCAGATCAGGGCTACCGCGCGCCAAGCAGATCTCCTTGGCTTGCATCCGCCTTTGGAGGCTCAAAGGTGTCAATTGGCCCACGAATTGAACCCCTCGCCGAGCACTTGGCACATCTCTCGGAAAGCGACAGCACCACAGCTGAAGATCTTCTTGGCAGGCAAGTCGCTTCTGAAGAGGGAAATGCCATTCGGTACAGGACATGTTCTTGGCAAAAGACGGCCGGGCTGCTCTTTAGCGAGTACATCGTACTCTCTATTATGAGCTTTCCTTGGTCGTACAGTCTTCTTGGTCTTGTGCCTGGATTGATCTTAACGGCCGTCATTGCTGGTCTGGTCTTGTATACAAGTCTTGTTCTGTGGGAATTCTGTTTGCGACATCCTGAGGTTCGAGATGTGTGCGATATTGGCCAGATGATATGGTGGAACGGAGAATGGGCTTGGTGGTGGACAGCAGCCATGTTCGTCCTCAACAACACCTTCATCCAAGCTCTGCATGTCTTGGTCGGCGCAATCTACCTCAACACTATGACTGCAGCCGATGACCTCGCATTCTGCAGGACCGTTGCCTTCGCTGTGATAGTCACTCTCATCAGCTGGATCGGATCCCTCCCACGCACCTTTAGCATGCTATCTAAGCTTGGCTTTGCCTCTACCTTTTTTACCTTCGTCTCGGTCATCTTGGCAACGGTATTTGCTGGTGTGCAGGGCAAACCTGCTGGTTATCCTCAGATGGGCGAACCCCTCATCTCAATCTGGACACCAAGCACCACTACCCTCGTATCGGGCATGTCAGCTTTCATGAACATGAGTTACACGTTCATCGGACAGACCACGATTCCTAGCTTCATCGCTGAGATGCGTGATCCAAGGTAAGTCAATATTTTAATTTATGCCACTGCTACCGCTAACCAAATTCCCAGGGATTTCCCCAAAGCGTTGTGGGCTTGCACAATTGCTGAGATCATCACATTCAGCACTGTCGGGTCTGTCATCTACGCTTACACAGGTGACCAGTACATGGTTACGCCGGCATTTGGTGTTCTCAGTGATACCTATAAGAAGATCTCATATTCTTTCATGGTCCCGACTATCATATTTGTTGGATGCCTTTACGCCAGTGTCACAGGTCGATTCGTCTTCTTCCGCATATTCAAGGATTCCGAGCATCTCACCTCGCACACAATCAAGGGTTGGCTCTGGTGGGGATTTGTCTTGTTCCTCAGCTGGGTCGCATCATTCTTCATTGCCGAGATCATTCCTTTCTTCTCATCATGTAAGTGGTCCTCTCCGGTGACGCGGATTTGCATTAATAACATGGTCTGAAGTACTGTCGGTTATGTCATCCCTGTTCAATTGCTGGTTCGGCTTCATTTTCTGGGCACTTGCCTACTTCCGTATGCGCAACGCAGATCTCAAGGCTGGACGAATACGAAACCCCATTCTTGACTACCTATCAGTGACTCTAAACATTGTCATCATGTTGACTGGTGTACTGTACCTCACTTTAGGCACATACGTCAGTGTACAGGGGATTATCGATCAGTTCAAGGCTGGAACCGTCAGGGGCGTGTTTTCATGCGAGAGCAATGGCTTGTGAGCAAGGATGACTGGGTTATTATTATTATGATAGTGTATGCGGGTATAGTAAAGTATTGTTAGGAGATAGAAATACAATTGGGGGATGATGATTCTGTATTACAGGGTGTCGGTGTGCCTGGAACTCCTTCATTGGCCTCTCATGCCAAAGCCAGATATCTAAGCTCTCCCTTTTAGAGACTTAGAAAGCACTACTGATACAAAACTTGCTCAGTGAGGCATACGCACAGCCATTCAGCATTATTTCATCCATTCTTTTGGTTCGCCGACGACTGAACACAGGCAAATGTCTTCACCTCAGTCCGGAACAAATAATCAGTGATAAAGAGCACCCTGTCTTATTATTGAACTCTTTATATGCACCCACGACTGGTCGGCTTCACTGTTAGAACCAATGTTCAAAGGAGGACAAAAGACGGACTGAGTCTCGTCAAGCGGTCAGCAACCACTGTTGATAGCCGGGGTGTGCATATCCTTATATGTGTCATTAAACTTTTAACATTTCCATTTCCTCTCATTCAACACCATTTAACAACATCTCAGCGTGGTTCAATACGACCTCCCCGATATAGTAAGTTGCTGGGATGATAACCGAGTTGCGCCGAGCTCAGAGCCATGTGATTCGCCAGAGCACCTCAATTGATCATGAATAGGTACAACTTTGCAGTCGCGAAATGAGTCGGACTCGGCAGCTACAAGTGAATCATTTCTTCGTCATAGAAGATGAAGACTCGAGCCCACCGATAGTCGAGTCATCGAACTACTGCTAGTAACAAACCCATGCCAAGCCCGCCCTGGCACACCCACGCCCTTCCACCCTACAGTAGCAGCATTTACTTGTTAATAGCGCCCAACCCAACAAGCAACTGACAGTCGCTTTGCATATCAATTATTAACCGATTCGGATCTCAATTCCGACATATAAAATCTTCTTCCCCCACCCATCTACACCTTTTCTACTCTCTCAACTGTACCATCATTACCTTATCTCCCTCATGTCGAGCATTAGCCCTTAGAGCGATCTGAACTCTTTTGTGATCCGAGGTATACACATGCAATACAACAAAAACAATGCAGAGGACAGCTGCCTAAAAAACCAGGACGGGTCTTGCGATACGCAGGACGAGTCGTTCAACACCAGCAGCAGCTCGGCCGACGCCGACCGTGGAGATCCCGAGAAGGCGGCTCCGAATCCGACCCCAGCTCCGGACAATGCGGGCCTCGAATATGGAACTGTAGTACACGCCGGTGAAGGCACTGGCGATGAACCGAATCTCGAATTCCCCGAAGGTGGAACTGAAGCATGGCTTGTAGTCTTTGGTTCCTTTTGTGGAATGTTTTGTGTGTTTGGTCTCATCAACACTTCTGCTGTTTTTGAGTCGTATTTTTCACAGAACCAGCTTCGCGAATACTCATCATCCCAAATCGGCTGGATCTTCAGTCTTTACCTGTTTGTCGTCTTCATCGTCGGCATTCAGGTCGGACCTGTCTTTGACAAATATGGTCCTCGACTTATTGTTGCCACGGGAGGTATCCTCATCGCGGCCAGTCTATTGATCCTCAGCGTTTGTGAAGGATTCTACCAAATCATCCTCTCATACTCGGTTGTTGGTGGCCTTGGAGGCGCCCTCCTCAATTCACCATGCTATGGAGTGATTGCCCATTGGTTTAACCAGAGGCGTGGTCTCGCGACGGGTATTGCAATGACCGCAGGATCAATTGGCGGTATTGTCTTTCCTATCTTCCTACAAAAATTACTCCCCAGCGTTGGCTTTGCATGGACGACTCGTATCCTTGGATTCATCATTCTGGGTCTTACCATTCCTGCCACTCTCTTCATGCGATCGCGTCTCCCTCGACACAGCAAGGTGACTTCAGTCTGGCCAGACTTTAGCATTTTCAAAGACCTCAAATTTACGTTCTCGGCTTGTGGAATCTTCTTTATGGAATGGGGACTCTTTGTGCCGTTGACTTACATCGTGTCTTATGCTGGGCGACACTCGGGCGATGCCACCAGCTCTTACACGCTCATTTCGATCCTCAACGCAGGTTCTTTGCTTGGTCGCTTTCTCCCCGGCCTTCTAGCTGACAAGATTGGACGATTTAATGTCATTCTTCTCACACTGGGACTGTGCCTTATATCGGCCCTTGGTCTGTGGCTGCCCGCTGGCGACTCTAAGGCTATGATCATTGCATTTGCTGTGGTGTTTGGTTTCGCCAGTGGTAGTAATCTTGGCCTAACACCAGTTTGCATAGGTCAGCTCTGTGATCCTCGTGATTATGGACGATTCATTTCGACGGCGTTTATGGTAGCCAGTTTTGGCACCCTCAGCAGCTTGCCCATCGCTGGTGCCATTCTCGAAGCCGGAAATAACGGTGACTCTGGCTGGACGGCCCTCATTGTATTTGATGGGCTGTCATATGTTCTGGCCCTCGCCTGTTTCCTCGCGGCGCGGGTGATGGCAGTTGGCTGGAACGTCAAGAGCGTCTACTAAGACGGTCAATTGGAAATTTTGTCTCTTCCTTGGAGATGTGTGCGCGGGATGAACTGAAATGTCATGCGACGCACATGTCATCAATTGGATGAGAAAGAAATGGCATGGATTGGTTGGTCCGGTGATCTATTATACCAGCCGATAATGTTTGCGGGACCGAGGTGTCAACTGATTTTGTGAGAGATGCCTCCTCGGAGGTTGAATGTCTTGGCTATGTGAGCACTTGGTCAATATTTTGTCAGCACAGCAACAGAACGGAGGAATTGGAGAATGATGTCCATGTTGGATAGGGATTGAATGTAAGTCACTCATTGAATAAGTAGAGAACAACAAGTAGATAGAATTCACTCATTTTAACATAACAATTGTGTAATTGAATGCAACATGAGCATTCCCACGGGAGGGATCAGGTTGTCTATGTCCGCGATTTTAATCGACGGCAGTTAAAGTGTGCATCTCCTCGCAGATATTGGACATACAAGTCCGATCAAAGAGGGTCTCAGTCCTCACCGTGTCCAATGACGCACGCTCGCCCTCACCGAGAACCCGCGATTAACCGTGATCCAAAACGCTCACCACCTACGAACAGCCCCTCCACGCGCTCCTGTGAGTGGCTCTGGAGCAGTTTTGCCCCGGATCATCCATTTCCCGATTACCTCACAGTCGGCACAGTTCCTCCGAGACCACCCGTAGCGCAAGGTCAAGACCAACTGACCTGACTTTTGAATGGGAAAGTGTGTGGTCCACCCGTTTTGGTTAGCTCAGCCCGTTGCATCCCGGCCACGGGATAATCTTGATACGAACCAGAGCAAACCTCCCGAAAGCTCCTGTATCGACGTTTTTCTCCCACCTCAAGACCTATTATACCCATTGCTTCTAGCTTCTCTTCTACCCCGACATCTCCTCTCTTCTTCCCCCCACCGACATCATGCAGTCCTTCACCAGAGCCACTCGCGCCGCGGCGCTGCAAAACGTTGGCCGCCGCGCCTACTCTTCGTCGCAGTACGCCAAGACCATCAACAACCTGCGCATCAACGCCGACACCAAGGTCATCTACCAGGGCTTCACTGGAAAGCAGGGAACGTGAGTTGCGCAGATTCAGAATTTTATATGCAATTTTTCAAACCTAACAAATGACGTAGTTTCCACGCTCAGCAAGCTATCGAATACGGTACGGTCTTTCATTGCGATGTCACGACATATACCATGATACATGTAATAGGACTGCCTTGGAGTTGAGATGGACTGACAATCGACATCTACAGGCACCAAGGTCGTCGGTGGAACAAACCCCAAGAAGGCTGGCCAGACTCACCTCGGCCTCCCTGTCTTCAAGAACGTCTCAGAAGCCGTCAAGGAGACTGGTGCCACTGCCACTGGTCTCTTCGTCCCGTACGTCTAAGTCACTCCAACGAAACGCACGCCCTAACAATTTCTCAGTCCTCCTCTGGCCGCCGCCGGTATCGAGGAGGCTCTCGAGGCCGAGATTCCCCTCGTTGTCTGTATCACTGAGGGTATCCCCCAGCACGGTAGGTTTTATACGTCGATCAACTTGGCCTCTGAAGGTTTCTAACGGACCCACTTAGACATGGTTCGCATCACCGACATGCTCAAGACCCAAGACAAGACCAGACTCGTCGGCCCTAACTGCCCCGGTATCATCGCCCCCGAGCAGTGCAAGATCGGTATCATGCCTGGCTTCATCCACAAGCGCGGTCGCATCGGTATCGTCTCTCGTTCTGGTACCCTGACCTACGAGGCCGTCAACCAGACCACCCAGGCCGGTCTTGGTCAGTCTCTCGTTGTCGGTATTGGCGGTGACCCCTTCTCCGGTACCAACTTCATCGACTGCCTCAAGGTCTTCACTGAGGACCCCAACACCGACGGTATCATCATGATTGGTGAGATTGGTGGTTCCGCTGAGGAGGACGCCGCCGAGTTCCTTAAGGAGGCCAACACCGTCAACGGTGGCAAGCCCGTTGTCAGCTTCATCGCCGGTATCTCTGCTCCTCCCGGTCGACGAATGGGTCACGCCGGTGCTATTGTCTCCGGTGGTAAGGGTGGTGCCGACACCAAGATCAAGGCTCTCGAGGATGCTGGTGTCATTGTCGAGCGCTCCCCTGCTGGTCTGGGCAAGGCTCTTTACAACGAGTTTGTCCGCCGCGATCTGCTATAATCTTATAACTAAGCTATGTCTCTATTTGGTTCCAACCTTTGGAGAGGAGATGTGTGAGTGAGCTAGTAGAGCCCGGTTCGTATCGACCGAGGACTCGCTCATGGAGGGCTATTTGCATCATACTGCATGATTTCTTCGTACGTACCTGATAGAATAAGGATGGTCTGGCTGGCGCGCAGGCTAGATTGTGGAAAGGCCTTTTGGTGTTATTTTCCTCGCGAGTGCGTGCATAACCCTCAGCACGCAATGCGCCAAACAATGTCACATTACACCAAAAACTATCTAATGTTGAAAAGTGTTTCAAGCTATCTTCACGGGTGTCTGGCGTGAGGTGTACTCATGTGAACAATGTCGTAGTTGTCTCAGAATAGTACATGATGAGTAAACACCAAGTCAACCCTTCACTGCAATTACACCTTGAGCTACGCTATCGCTATTTGTGCCATGTACACCGATGGCCCGAAGCCTAGCTTAATTCAACGCATTCATCCTGAAGCCCAGTCTATGTTAAACAAGTAAAACAAACCCAACGCAATCTAACTCCCCAAACCATGCTTGATGCGGTTTCAAATCGCTATTCCCCCTCTTTGTACCTCCTAGAAGCTCAGTTTTCTCCTAGCAGTCGGGCGGTGATGTCGCCCATGTAAGCCTCTTCCAATTCGTAGTCCCTACCTCCGTTACGGTCGATACCAACATAATTGAAAGCCTCGATCACACTTTCATGGGGGAAGCCCATACTGACAAAACGATCGACAAGATTTGGGTTGTATCCCTGGTAACTTCTCTATGTTAGCCATGTCCGCTTAATACCAATACCATTCACATACTTAACACGGGCATTATCCTCCTTCGCAGGAGCAGGAGCATCCGCCTTGTATTTGCTGAGATCATCTTGTCGTGGTGCACCAGCGTATTGGACCGCCCATTCATGAGCCTTGCGGTTAAAGCTGTCGGGGTTCTCGAGCATCATCTTTGCGACCTCGGCGTCTTGAGGATCTTTAGGGTTTGGGAATTCGAGTAGCATTCGGAGGGAGAGAAGAGCGGTTTTAACGGTCTGAACCGGGGACCAGTTGGAGCTGAGCGTGTCTAGACAGATGGCGCCCTAGAAGATCGAGTCAGTATTTGCTCAGATCCTGTGTTTCTTGCCAAACATGTTTCCATCTCATGCTCCGTGGCTCTTGTTCTCATTCCCAATGTCAAGGGTCTTTGTATTCCCGTATCCACCATATTGAAGGCAAACCTACCGTCTGACTGCTGACGTTTGGATGCCAAATCTTGGTCTCGAATTTTATCAAAGGTGCCTTGAAAGGATACTGGTCCGGAATCTTAATGTCGACCTTGAAAGTCCCTCCAGCGTACGGGGTATCGGATGGGCCTGCGAATGTTCCCTGCAGATGCGTCATATTTCCCTCGTTAACAAGATATGCATTCACCCCTGAGCTGTCATGATCCGCTGCGATATCCGCAAGCTCCTTGAGGATACGCCGATCTCGAGACATGATGCCGATATTCGTGTATGTTTGTTGTAAGTGAGAAAGATGTCGAGTAGCAAGTTGAAGGAGAAAAGTTGGAACAGAATGAGGAGAAGAGAGACAACTTTGGGCAGGAAGGTAAGTCTTTTTCTGCAGGTCGTGTGCAAATGCGAAGGCAAGAGGCGGGCGGGTTGTTGCTTGATAGAGGAGGGGTCCTTGATTTTTGTCAGGCTGTGGCGTAGCTTGGGAGAAGGAGGCCGACGTCACTCCACTGGGATTCCGCTAAGAGATTAGCGTGCTGCGGGGAGTAACTCTTGGGTTGCAGCTGTTCAAAAATAGACCACCATAGATGTATCACCACCTTTTTATGTGACAGGTGGTTGGTGGCTCCTAATGTGTTGTCGTTGGTGATGAGCTGGGCAGCTGAGTTGAAGCTTTCGTCCTGACATATTATATATGTTTATCTTATAGAAACTTAAGATCAAGGCGCACTAGCTGAGTATGGTTCAAGCAATACCCCTGTCACTCATAAAATGCCTTTATTCTGCCTGGTCTGACTGTATGTGGCTTACACATATGTAGTTTCAACCGTCTCACCTGAGGATGCCTTCCGACAATGAGCTTTGAGGAAGGATTCATCAAGGCTGTTTAACTTTGGCACCAAACTTCTCAAAGCCGCATTGGAGTTTCGCTTTTATTGACGTGTTTCATTTGGAAAGTCAACAAGGTTCGCTCTATCTCTTCTCATCGATCCTCACCTTGATAGCTTCCTCCATTGGCGCTCAGAAGAATTGCTGAGTAACTCACTGCAAGCCAATCATGGCTCTATCCGAGATGCAAAGCTTTTCATAAAATAATTTCCAGAAACAGTCCTATTATCTTGAATTGATGGTGTCTTCCCTCACATGCTCGTGTTGCCGCGGCAGGTAGGCAAAAGCCCATAGACTGTACAAACTTTCACCAAAGTACAATGATGGATTATCAACACCTCTTCCTATCCGAATAAACTTCATCTCATTCTCTTTGTACAATTGTACAGAAAGCCAGAGATATGTTGTTGGAGCTTCCACGTGACCCACTTAGTTATAGCACGTGACTAGGCTGGAGCTGCTGTCGTGTTTCCCTGGCGCCTGGCGGTCGCTTTCATCATCACTAAGCTCTGGAGCCTCGACCTTAACCTCTCCTCCACACCAAATCACATCCACCATCACAACTCACACTCGCTTAGAGCAACTCCGACAGCCGACTTATCTATATTCAATAACTTCTAGCTCTAGGAGCTGAGCCTGTGAAGATGGTATGTTTTCAATTTGTTATGCTGCTTCAGCTATTGACGTTATCTAGGGTCAAGGTCAATCCGGCATGGGTGAAGGGGGACGCGATGACAAGGATAAGAAGGCAAGAAAACCGCCCTGGATAGTCGAATTCTATTCTAACAGCCTGATAGAAGGATAAGCCCAAGTACGAACCCCCGCCTCGACCTACCACACGAGTCGGTCGCAAGAAGAGAAAGGCCGGTGGCACAAGCGCCGCTCAAAAGCTTCCCGCCGTCTACCCTACCAGCCGATGCAAGCTTCGGCTCTTGCGAATGCAGCGAATCCACGACCACCTTTTGCTTGAGGAAGAATATGTCGAGAACCAGGAACGACTACGCAAGGCCAAGGCAGCCAAGGAGGGCCAGTCTGCTGGTACCGATGCCGACGTCGACCGATTAGCAGACGAGCGTGGCCGTGTCGATGACATGCGAGGAAGCCCCATGGGCGTTGGAACTCTAGAGGAGCTGATTGATGACGACCATGCTATCGTTAGCAGCACCACTGGACCTGAGTACTACGTCAGCATCATGAGCTTTGTTGACAAGGACCTTTTGGAGCCTGGTGCCAGTGTCCTGCTGCACCATAAGAGCGTCAGCATCGTTGGTGTTTTGACTGACGATGCCGACCCTATCGTCAGTGTGATGAAGCTCGATAAAGCGCCGACCGAGTCATACGCCGATATTGGTGGTTTGGAACAACAAATCCAGGAAGTCAGAGAGTCAGTTGAGTTGCCACTTCTCCATCCCGAGTTGTACGAGGAGATGGGTATCAAGCCTCCTAAGGGTGTTATTCTTTACGGTGCTCCCGGTACTGGAAAGACACTACTGGCCAAGGCCGTTGCCAACCAAACCTCTGCCACTTTCCTGCGTATCGTGGGTAGTGAACTTATTCAGAAGTATCTCGGTGATGGTCCACGACTTGTGCGACAGCTATTCCAGGTATGTTCATTCTCTAATAGCTTTGATTGCCACTAACATGGTCAGGTTGCTGGTGAAAACGCCCCTTCAATTGTCTTTATCGACGAGATCGATGCTATTGGTACGAAGCGATACGATTCGACATCGGGTGGTGAACGAGAAGTCCAGCGAACCATGTTGGAACTTCTTAACCAACTGGACGGTTTCGATGACCGTGGTGACGTGAAGGTCATTATGGCTACCAACAAGATCGATACTCTGGACCCCGCTCTGATTCGACCTGGACGTATCGACCGAAAGATTCTCTTCGAGAACCCCGACCAGAACACCAAGCGCAAGATCTTTACTCTTCACACCTCCAAGATGAACCTCAACGATGATGTCGACCTGGAGGAGTTCATCTCACAAAAGGACGACCTTTCCGGTGCCGACATCAAGGCCATCTGCTCCGAGGCCGGTCTGCTGGCCCTCCGAGAGCGAAGAATGCGGGTACAGATGGCGGACTTCCGATCAGCGCGTGAGAGAGTGCTCCGTACAAAGCAGGAGGGCGAGCCAGAGGGTCTGTATTTGTAAGGTACCTGTACATGTTTGGGACAGAGATAGATGGGGTCTCGGTCATTTAATGAGGAATAGAGGTTGAACAACAGCCACCTTCAGCGCGGGTGATATAGGGATTCCTGCTTAGGTTGGCAATTTCCCTAGGACTAGATGTAAAGTGTAGTGTTCATGTTGACAGCGTAATGCACAGCTTTGCTTTTAATTAGATGGCCCTCGCCGCGTTCCATTGACCCTGATGATCAATCCGATGGATAAAGAAAACTTCATCCAGTACAATTATCCCTGATACCCTCCATAACCCATACACGGATCCCAAAACGCAGACATATCATGAGGATCCCAGTAATTATTCCCAATACCAAGTTGCCAGACGGTGTAGGCGTAAAACTAATTGCCGTTCTCCTTCTTCACAACCTCACCGTTCTGCACACCGACAGGTGAGTGGTTGTACAGCCATCGCGCAATCATGAAGCTGCCAATGGCCCAGCCCCAGATCAGAACGGCGATGGACGAAGTGACAAGCAGCGCTGGCACGAGAAGAAGAAGGGCAACGCCGATCCAGAAAAGAGCAAAGACGATTGCTGAGCCGAGGGCGAAGACAACAGTTGAGAGGGAGAATGTGAGAAAGATGAGAAGAGGGAGGAAAGAGAGGAGGAGTTGTGATACAATGAAAGACTGGTGTTGTTAGTTTATGTCACAGTGGTTGTCTAGGGAGATTGGGAGAAGGGGCATACAAAGAGAATAGGCCGTGATGAAGCAAACGAAGCAGCATTGTCATAAGCTTTCTGTCGCGAGTTGGGCGGAACGACACGATCGACGGAGCTGCGCGCGTAGGCAATGAAGCCCGATGCGTTGTCGCGAGCAGTGTCGTTGTAAGAGTCTGTAGCGCTTGGAGCCATTGCGTAGCTGAGCAAAGATTCAGAGATTATTCAAGGAATTAGTAAAGGAGCGTGAGTGATTGATTGATAGTTTATGCTGATGGTGGTGTTACAATTGTCATGATGGCACTGAAGGTGCTCTCCAGGGAGGTTACGTTAAGGTAAGCCGGAGATGACGTGGGGGAGGGATGTGCTAGAGGTACGTACCCATTCCGGCAATTGGAGATGGAGGCGGTACGGAGGGGCCAATCACATATTACAGATGCCTCCCTTCCTCAGAAAGAGTTGTCTTTGGTTGGGTTACGATTCATTAATGGATAGGATTTAATATAGAGGGAATGATGTCGAAGAATTAACTACTGCTGATATATCCAAACAATCTGAATAATCTTACCTTTGTAAAACCTCGAATACGACTTTTCCATCCCTCAAGATCCATCAACACCACAATATTCAATAGATCACACTATACCAATCTTCACAAATTAGTCATTTCCGTATCTTCTGCAGGTTCTAAACCGGCCTCTTTCGTATTCCAGCAATTTGAAGGCACTTAACCACTGCGCCAAGGGGCTCCGTGTCCTCAATGGCAATCTCTTTCATGTGGTCAACGAGTTGGTCCAGGCGTGACACAACCTGGTGAATATCCAGTCTGCTTTCAGGATCCTTATCCAACATCCCAGAGACAAGATCATACGCCATCTGATTGTTCACAGCCTCAAGTTTGGACCGGCTATCGTCGCATATATCTTTGAGGCTCTTCATAAAGTGCTCATGCTCTGAAGCAATCTGGCACGAGCGGCGTTCTTTGGTCTTACAAAAGCTATCCCACAGCTCATCTCGGCCTGTCCTGCCTCTCTTTGCGACGCCTAGAATCAGTGCAAAGCAGCATCCGAGCTGCCACACGTCTGCACGTAGACTACTGTCCGATCTAGCGACTTGTTCTGGAGCGAGGAAAGAATATGAGCAGTCGTCAAAGTTGGTTGACCCTCCACGAATAAAGACCTTGCTCACGCCAACATCGGTGATGAGAGGACGAATGTCGGTAGACTTGGGCTCGTGGAGCAATATGTTATCAGGCTTGATGTCCTTATGTTTGATCTTCAATTTGTGTAGGTACTGGACACCGCACGCTAACTGTTGCATAATTTGGTAGATACAGAGCGTTGACTGTACCGAGCGCGGTTCAAACCATGGGCATTGAGCTTTTCGTTTAGCATCCGATACCGTCAAGAACTCTTCAAGGGTATAGGGGGCCCAGGGCCGCAGAATGAGACTAATCACTCCGTCCTCTTCCTCATCGTCGACGACAGTGAAAGCCTCAACCAGCTCGACAATATTGGGGTGATCGCAAACCTCAAGCACCGCAATCTCTCGACGGATCATTTCATTGTCCTTCGAGAAGAATGTCTTCATTGCAAGTGTCTCCGATGTTCGATTGTGGACTACCTTCATGACTGCTCCAAAGCTACCCTTCGCCACATGCCTCGACACGTTTCGGTCATAAGGGACGTCGTTCGCGTTGCTGTACTTGTGGACATATCGTGGCTCGAGTGCTTCTTGGAACTGGGATAGAACTTTCACTGTATGGGGTCTATTTTGTCGTCAGCCATTATCCAGAGAATGAGTAAATGGCCATTTGTCCGGCTGTGGCTCTGCCAGAGGTGATGACTTACATGTGTTTCTCGAAAGCCTGGATTGCCTCTGCCTGTGGAACGCTTAAGACTCTGTCCATAGGAAACTTCCCTAGTAATTCAAGGAATGTAATGATTGTCTGCACCAATAGTTGTTCGTTTGGCCAAGCGCGTGGTAATTTGCGATTGCCTAGGATAGACTTGGATGCGAACAACGCATTCAGAGCACCCGTTTGGTCTGGCTCCTGGTAGCAGCCATAAAAATCAACAAGTTCCACGAGGTTCACGATCCGCTCCTTGATATTCTTTAGGCTGTCTCCAAGAAAGGGAGGTAGGCAACGGGTGGCACTCAGTTCAATGATCAAGGACAGAGCATTGAGATCAGCTTCCAGGATCTTGATCTCTCCGTAGATGAGATCAGCCACTGCGGAGCCTTTGCCGACGTGGACTCTGGCCCAAGATTTGATCCGGTGCGTTACCTGAGCTGTCGCTTCGAGGATGTTTGATACCTCGGGGCTGCCATCAGCGAAAATCGTGGTCGACTCGTGAAACATGGCACCGTTTTTCTCCGACTACGATTGGGATATTTAAAGAGAATCGAGGCAGAAAGGTGCAGGTCGCCTCTTTGCCTGGTTCGCGCACCACTTGTCCTCATATATCATCCAACCCCGGCTTGCGCGGTACAGCCTCGTTACACAACCACGACTTTTTGGCCTATCACATTATGACCAACAACACAGTATCCCACTGTGGCGTTCTATCCCTGGGGCATTCAGGTTTTAATAAATTTCCAAGTGTTTGTTGATTGTCGAGCCATGAGAAGCTCTTACGAGAGGCATGTCCAGATCAGTAGATAGGCGGGAACTCATCAACCCTCTTGCGACCAGTTGCCTAGCAAGGCTCAAGGTTAGTTAGCAGGTAGCTAGACGGCTTCCCTAAGCGCCCAAGGGAAGGTAATTTCCAAGCAAAAGATGCAGCAAAGGTTCTATTGATTCAGGACACTACCGGTGATAGTAAGAATCCTGTGAATTAATGCAAAGGCTGCAACATGAGAGCATGGCAGATAGGCTATGAAATGCAAACTCAAAGATGTCTCATATTTTAGGTAGATTAACAAAATATTTTGGTTACTAACTGTCAGGCTGAATGACTTCCTGTTTATTTCTATCATCTTGTTCTGGAGTGTTGACCCGTCTGGAAGAAATGGTGTATTTATCAACTCAGAAAATTCGCCAGCTGTTGTGGGCCTTCCGATGCGGATAGATGGCATATGGTTGGCTGAGGGTGTGTGGGAATATGAGGTCTAAGCCGTATTCAGGCTAGCCGGCCGTTAGTGAGACCCACATATTGCGGGCGAATCTGGAGCAACAAAGATAAACACCATCAGAATTTCACGCTAGACCCAAAAAGATGTCGGTGGAGAGGCTCGAACTCTCGACCTTTGGATTACTCTGATCTAGGATCAAATCACGCTTTCGCTATGAGACCAACGCTCTAACCAACTGAGCCACACCGACCAGGGTACTTTGCGCTTGTTGAAGTGTTGGGAGTACGATGTTGCTATAAGAATATCTGTCTTCTGATCGCAGGCCATTTTGGCCCTTCACGGGGCCGTCAACTATTAATAATTGATCTGGCAGTCTGTAATCAGGTTGGCAATCTTGTCCAAGATGAGAATTTGAGGACAGGGCGTGTAAGTTATCCGACAACTGCCAATGGGTAGTGCTGATATAACGGACATCGATATGCTTGGTCTAGTACTTCTCCGGCTGTCATTACCAATTGAACAAACCTGCCGTGGCCTTCATGAAATGAATTCAGCTGCTATCTGTGTTCGCAGTGTCTTTTCCGAGATTCCCCGGGGATCACCGGTGCGTAGTTTGTAGAGAACATGATATAGCTATCTTACTTTGAATACTTCGCATAAGCCTTACCCTTCTCCTTGAACTTGATTTCAGTGTCTAGACGAAAGGCCTCCTTCCAACAATCGAGGAGTCCAACCGTGGACAGTTGCAAATAAGATCACGAATGTCTGGTGCTTGGGTCCTTTGTAATCTCGACAGCAATATGGATGGTAGACTCACGCCTCGTTCACTAAAATAAAATCACAAAATCTAATGGATAATTCATCATGTCTTAGACCATCAAAAACTGCAATGACTTTGCAATTTGTCAGTCACTTGTACAGGGTTGCAAAAGCCCAGATAGCTGGCTTGCCGTCCCCAGGACCTTCAACCAGCAACTACGCCAATTGAGACCAATTAGACTCTCCTATGGCTTGGACTTTTACCGAAAAGACTTCACAACTTTGATCTGGAATCTTTCCCTGGATAACATGACAGCTAGAGGCCTGGTGCAGGTTCGAAGGTATCCATCTTGTTGAGCCGATCCAGGATTTCCGAGGACTTTCTTATTAGATGCCGAGTGACATCTCCATCCTCGCAAAGCAGGGCTAAGAGAAAAGAGAACCAACAGAATATTCTCAGTCCATGTGTCAAAGTTCTAGTATTCGGAATGCCTGGGCAAGTGAATACACATGTGAAAGAGTTATAAATGGCGCCCTACTTCAACAACTCGCAGGTCATTTCATAATGCAATAATTCAATATTCTCCATCTCAGAATCCCAGAGTACTAAGTGTAATGAGCGTTGGTAGAGTTGGATATCCCAATATAGAGCCGAATATCATTGGTCTTGTCGGTGTAAGACATCAAGGTGGGAGTAAAGATCTTGGTGAGCCTGAAACTTGAAGTTTGGCTGACACTTCACACTTGTTCCAAGTGTCTTTCAATTTAGGCATGCCGTATTTTGAAAGTCTCATTGTGTCGATCAAATCCAGATCTGTACAATTGGGTGAGGTTATTTGACGTAAACGCGGTGCATGGGAACTTACCCTTCGTGGGATTATCAACAAATATTTGCTTTTTTCGCAGCCTAATCGACGGCGACACCAGGCAGCCCATATATCTTGTGTAGCGCCTTCCTATAGTCAACATCGAGGCCAAGAAGCCTTCCATGAACCTACGAAGGGGTTATGATGCAACAGGTTGCAGATTGAGAGCCGGATATACAACTTCAGCGCACAACCTTAAGATAAGGTATTTATGCAGATTATCAATCGTAGTAGAAAATAGGTTCCTTCATTCCACCTATCTCAGGGGATTTTCAACTCCATAAACGACATAGAACTCCTCATAAGACCCCCGTGCCCGTGATCCAGACTCATTTCCTGGATTTGGGCTTTGGTGCCGCCAGCTTTACCTAGACGACTGCTACGGTGGCAGCAAAGCGGCCTTCCTGGGTCCGCAGTCCCTAACATCAAATTCGCATACCAAACCTGAGCCATACACAAGGCTGATTTACTCATGGCCGAACTGGTTGGCGTTGGGGGCAGGAGCGGCGAGGGATGTTGGGGCAGTCGCAGAAACTGGGTGCCCATCTGGCGCCGAGGCACCAGAAGAAACCTCGAGCGTCTTCTCCTACTACTCGGTCAGAGTCGTGAGGTAAGATCAGGTATGTTTAACTTACGGGCAGCGAGTTCATCTAAGCAAATAAACGAAATTAGAGTTGGACCAGTTCTTGCACAAACGCTTACCTTGCACGGCGAACAACTCTTGATCTTTTTCGACGTAGTTCCAGGAAAACCTGGGCAGTTTGTGAGGGGCGTACAGCGGCATGATTCAGAGGCAGGAGAAAAAAGGAGGACAGGCTGTAATTCACAGTCGAGGAGACTTATCAACTTCTTTTTAGGAAGAAGAAGGATGCGGCCGAGGATGAAATATATATATATATATAATTGAGAAATTCAGACTTTGGAGAGAGAGGTGGCAGCGGAGTTGTGTTGATGTGATGGTTGAGTTAAGATGAAGCCGCTGGCCTGATAGGGGGCGCGGCTTTGTCACTGACTGGCACTGCACGCTTGCCCTCCTATTTAACCACCAGTGTTTTTAGGGAGATAGTTGTAAGCCTGTACTACTCTCCAACAGCCCCAGGCACTCCAGAAGCCTTCGGTGAATTCCAAGCTGGGCCTTGGCCGTGGCCCTCTTGTATTCCTTTGTGGCCACGATCTTCTTCTTCACGGCCACCATGCTGGCAGCAAAACGTTCTTTCTAGGTTCGTTTTTTTCCAACATCAGATTAGTATGAGGGTAGGCAGGGAAATTGAGGGAGTGAAACATCGCAAGGAAAGTACAAAAGGAAAGGTGATGCTGACGGACTTGCGAAGACGGGGGTGAGCGGCAGCAGGGGTAGGAGGATCGGATCGTCTGAAGAAAGATAACTAGAGTCAGAGTAGTTCTTTTGGTATTATACAATGTGGGAACAAGAAGGAAAAGAAGGGTGATAGCAGAGGTGGTGTTGATGTGACGTTGAGTCGAGAATAAAGCAGCCGACCCCACGATATCACTGACGGATTCACTGACGGGCGCTGCGCTGGGCCTATTCACCTCCGCTCCGCTCCCACACAATCATTTCCCAGGCACTCACAAGGATGCCGAAGGTACCGATGGAGTTTCTAAGCCTGGTGAGAAGATTTTGTAAGCAGTTCATATTCGAAGCTAGGCTGAGGGCGTCCTGGTATCTCTGCAGAGCGTTGTATCTTGGTTCAAGCAGCATTCTCATTAATCACTAACTAGGTACCTTATTGACTTCCCTTGTATCATAAGGTTTATACTATATTTTACCATAAATTTTAAGATTAAGGTAAGTTTAGGTAAGATACTGTAAAGTTATGGCCTAAGACACGTCCTCGCGGGGTCGTCATTCGCTCTCGCTTCGCTCCTCGTGCAGCGATTGCTGCGCCTCAATCCACGCACTTCGCATCCATCATCACTAGGGGGCCGCGTTTACTGCGCCTAGAGGCAATGAAAATGGGTGTTTTAGTTGGACGAGATTGCGTAGGCGTAAGATAATGCGAAATGGATGAATTTGTGATAATACACCGAGGGAGAACATATATAATGTTGAGAGGTGCCTGGTTGAGATATCTACTCATCAAAATATCATCACAACAAGTTTTGTAACATCAGCTCTTTGCAACTTCTATTTCGATTCACATCTAATCATTAGACATTTAATTTCTATATCTTCAAAATGACTCTCTACTCCATCTCCAACAAATCCATCGAGGCCATCGATCCTCTCAAGCAAGCTGGTCAACTTCCCTCTTACACCATTCAGCCCGATAACACAGAATACCCCCAAACTCAGCAACAAGACCGAAATGTCTCTTCTCCCAGCAAGCCAACAGCAGGTGAACGCTTTCACAAGATCAGTTCCAAGGCTGGGTCACCGTTAAACAAAGTCGCCAACGTATTTGGAGCTGAGGGATGGTGGCCTTCTACTATGGATAAGGAGTGTAACAAGGCTGCTCGTATTCTTCACTCTTTCACCAGTAAGTTCACCATATACAAGTACACAATACTCATACTAACTTACGCTTCTAGATCTCAGCACACCTACATCTACCGAGAAAGGCCCTCTTCACCCAACAGGTCTTACACGCAAGTCCATGGTCAAAATCCCCCCTTCCGTCCTCCAAACCGCCGCCGGTCTCGCTATCTTCAACGTTATCCGTGCCGGTGCCGGTCATAGCTCTCTCTCTGGTGGTTCCGGTATAGTCATCGCCCGTCGCGCAGATGGTACTTGGTCTCCTCCCTCCTCCTTCATTGTAAGCACTCTTGGTGCAGGCTTCGTTTTTGGTCTTGACCTTTACGATTGCGTCTGTGTTCTCAACACTCCTGAACAAGTCGCTGCATTCACAAAGCCTCGTCTATCATTTGGTGCAGAGGGTTCCGTCGCAGTTGGACCTGTGGGTACTGGCGGTAGTGTCGAAGCTGCTTTGAGCAAGACTGCTCGACCTGTTTGGAGCTACATGAAGAGTCGTGGTTTGTGGATGGGTGTTCAGATCGACGGCACCATCGTTGTGACTCGTGGAGATGCCAATGGCGCTTTCTACAATGAGCGTGGCATCACGGCGCAGAAGATCTTGTCTGGCGATGTCGCTTGGCCTATGGCTGCTAAGCCTCTGTTTGAGGTTCTCCAAGCTCTTGAGGGTCGAACTGACTACGATCGAGCTGTCGTGCAAGCAGTTGGTCAAGCTCCTACCCCTGGCGATACCATCTTGTCAGATGAGCAGGAGAGATATACCGATGAGCCTGAGGTTGGTGGCGTGGGGAAGCAGGAGAGGTACACGGATGAACCCCAGGTTCAGGGGATTCAGGATCAGCCAGAGGTTACTTCTCGTGATACCAAAGAAGAGCTTCCTGGATACGAGGTTGTGAAGAAGGATAGTGAGGAAAAGATTGTGGATGACGAGAAGGCCAGGCTTGCTGCCTCTGGATACTAGTTTTGAGATCTTGTTGTTTTGTTTATTGGCTACGGAGTTTGGATTGCACTTTATAATAGCTTGGTCTGGGATATAGTATGCGTATGATAGGCAATTGATCATTTATACCCACATGCATCTTAGTTGTCACAGATCTTCGATCAGACTTGACTGACGTGAAATGGCTTTTGTCAGGATACTCATTGCGACTGAGCAAAAGATCTACCGGCTCCTCATTGCCTGTGAACACTACAGTTACAGATCAGTGAACAATCAGGTCTCAGTAAACTTGCCATGCGATTATCAACTATATGCAAATCTATACCAAGAACCGACTCCATACTGATGCTTCTTCTTCAGACTCACACTCATTACACAGCCTCATCTCCAACCGGCCCCCTTCGCTTCCTCCTAGTATTCGCATCCAGGTTCTCTATCTCCTCAGCGCCACTCCGAAGCGTAGACTCGCTGCTAATAACAGGGGCGCTCGAGCTATCAGGCAACCTAACCTTCTTGCCTCCCCAGCCAGCAGCCATAGACAACGTCTGGGCCGCATAGTCCAGATCCCCGTCGAATCCATACCGGAACGCCTCCGTCTCTTGAAGCGGGAGGTGGTTGAAGCGCCAGTCCCAGACTGCAGCGTAGGTGGAGCGATATGAGGCAAATGCCATAATTGTGCCAATAAAGCCGCCTCCTAGAATGTCGTACCAGTTGTGTGCGGCGTCGATGGTTAGTGAGCCAGCGATGAGAACTGCTCCCAGGAGGGGGAGGAATGTGAGGAAGAGTTTCCAGAAGGCGGGTTTGTGATCTGCCCAGACCTTTAGTTTGGCATTGAGCCATAGGAAGAGAAATCCAAATCCAGCAAAAGCGGCAGTTGTGTGTCCGCTTGGGAATGAAGTAATGGCGTTTTGGATCCTCGAGGCATCCGGCTGGGTGCAAATCTCTGTGGTGTACATGATCTGGTAGAAACCAACCCCATTCAGACCAGTCTTGTTGTGCGTTTTCGCGAGTGAAATGTCAGGCATACAAACATCGAGAAAGTAAGGTCTGAAACCACCGACGAGTTGTTTGAGAGTAACTTGGAACAGCGATGCGAGAATAACGGACCAATTTGTTCCAATGATGGCATTGCTCGCATCCCAGGCTGACTTGATCCGGATTTGAGCGACAAGGTAGGTGATAATAGGTACAGCGATGGAGATTAGACCTGATAGCCATGAAGGTAGAATCCAACCACGATCAGGGTACGCCCATTGAGGGTAGACAATATCTCCAGAGGTCGCATCGAAAGTGATGGGAAATGTTCGTGTGATGATGACTGGAGAGTGATAGATCTGGACAAATTAGTGATGATCATAAAAGACAGGAGAAAGACGTACACCAAAGGACACAGCTCCAACAACGGCCATACAAAGCAGATCACGCCAATTGACTAGAAACCATTGTCGTAAAAAGGTCTTGAATTTCTGCTTATTGGAGTCGGTCGTCATGGCCGCTGCCGGGTTCACTCTGGGGAGGAGAGGCATGATGACCTCGATATCGCCTTTACCAAAAGAATGTCGAAAGTATTAGAATTATTATATTCGTAGGTTGAGAAGAAGAGAGCGAAGGAAGAGGAGAAGATTAGAACAGAGGCTTATGGTGGTCGCGTGCCTGCTCTGAGATATCTGACGTCATTGGACGCCTCAGCGATCGGGATCGTAAACTTTTAGCGACACAAATGAAGGTCATAAATGAAATGTTTAGTTATAAGATAATGATTAATCTATACATCTATAATGAAGAATAATAAACGCTATCATATGCCAAATACAAAACACCATTCAAACGCCATGCATATGCTTCCCATACAAATCATTACTTCTTCAACATTCCAGGTCCCTTGACCAGGCTCGCGCGACTGCGAACCCGAGAGTCATACTTGAGCGCCTTGTCACCAATTTTACCATCCTCATTAACCGTTGAACCTCGTACACAGGGCTCTTCATGCCAAGCAACACCCGCAGCACGTTTCCACGACTCAGCAGGAGAAGCCAACATGCGCTGTGTGTAGAACAGACGACAGTTCGCAGCTTCATATCGGAAGTGCACAGGATATCCATCCATATCATCCTCAGTGTA
Organism: Fusarium concolor; assembly: GCA_013184415.1. Classification (NCBI taxonomy): domain Eukaryota; kingdom Fungi; phylum Ascomycota; class Sordariomycetes; order Hypocreales; family Nectriaceae; genus Fusarium; species Fusarium concolor. The sequence continues at coordinate 131,796 of JABCJY010000231.1, read as the reverse complement.
GCCGTTCAGTGCGTTGACTTTGCCATTACCGCCGGCGGGAAGAGGAAGAAGGGGTGGGTTCTCCGCGCTGGGCAGCGAAGAAGAGGCGTCGCTGAGAATGGCCTTTGTATCCTTGTTATTGGGCGCGCCCTCGCGAACGGCCGCGATTCCGCTGATGATGTCCGTGTTGAAGTAGAGAAGTGTACCCTTAACACCACCCATGGCTTGCATAGCTGTGTTCATGGGGCGACCACCCAGAGCAAGCGTGCGGACGCCCTGGTTGCGGGTGAGAAGACCTGTGATGATACCGCAAGCAGAAGCGCAGATGCCGTCGGTTACAATGAGGATGTTCTCGGGCTTGAAGGGGGCCTCCTTCACCAGAGGCTCATTGTCAGGATCGAAGCCGTTGATATAGGAAACAGGGTCTTCAATTGCAGGGACAGTCTTGTCTGTCTGGAAGGCTGTGGTGACATTCTGGCCCTTGACGGTGTAAGGGCCATAAAAGTCCTTGCCTGTTTCAATGGACTCGTTTTCGGTGTTAATAGGGTAATACTTGGTCCTTGTAATAAGACCCTGCACAAGTGTATCGTAGTCGACCGCCGCGGCAGCTTCTAGGGCAGGGTTGGCGCGGTATCGATCCCAGCCGTTGAACTCTCCGTCAGGGAACAGCAGACGGTAAATAGCTTGGGCCAGAACGACTGAACCACCACCGTTGGCAGACAAATCGATGATGAGCTTATCGCGACCAGCCGCCTTGGCCGCTTTGATGAGACTAAGTACAACAGCTTCTCCCTCAAGAATGAACTCGTTCAGGTCGACTTTAGGGTTGGAGATATCGACTCCAATGGGTGCGAAGCTCAGAATGGAGAGAACAGCAGTGTCTGCATAATCCTCGCCGTCGAGGAAGTATGCGGTGACCGAGTTATATGAGTCCTTGAAAAGGGCTTTGGGATATCCAACAAGGTCCTTAGACTCGATCCCGCCAGTAGAACGACGCTCATTGCCAGAAGATTCATCCGTGGTGTTGGCGGGAGGAACCTCGAGGTACTCGTGGAAATCCCCGCCAGACTCAATACCAGAAAAGTCGATATTAGCAGGGATAACGAGCGAATTCACAGCCTCGAACTTGCTGCCGTTGTGGAACTCAATGGTATACGTATCGGGGATCTCAAACTGGGTGATGATAGTGTTGGCACTCTGACCAGAGGCAGTACGAGGAAGAGACCCAAATGCAGCGTTGTACTGGGCATCAGGATCCTGCGCTTTGCCCTGCACGAACACAGCGTCGTTCTCGAGCCACTCAGCAACAGGGGTGCCGTCGATGCTCTTGACAGCAGAGGGATGATAGTCGAGCTGACCATGGTTGCCACGGTCGGTGGCGGTGGAATGGAAGATGTATGGTAACCGGATACCGTTAGCTGAGACGGATTCAAACGACATGTCTCGTCGGACGTAGAAGAAGGCGTTGAACAGAGCTGGGGGGTAGTCAAAGTGACCATCGTTGGCAGCGATGAACTGTCCATTGTAAGTAAAATATCATACAAAGGTTTTGAATACTTACCAGACTTCGCAGATCTGACATAACCTCATACTGAGTCTTGTACTTGTCGTTCTTTAAGTTGCTTCGGATAGTCTCGAAACCACCAAGGACATCCACACCAGGAAACAAATACTCCTTGGGAGGATCAGCGAGAATCTCAAGTGTACTTTGGAAACCAATTATAGGCTCTAAGTAATCAAGCAACTCCAGATCACGCTTCTTATCTAAAGGAACCGACTTGAGGCAAGCAATTCCAACAGAAGGAGGAATAGCAAGAATAACAGGCTTTCCCTTCTCTGGTTTGGCCTCCTGATAAGCCTGACTTATAAATTTGCAAGGAGCGCTCTTGGCCTCAGAAAGATCGCGGGATGAGATGAAAGTAGGCTCATGTCTCGCCTGGTGCATAACCTCTCTAGGTTCAAGAGCAGCAAAGCTAACCCCAGCAAGGGCCAGCAGAATAGAAGGAATCATGGTGAATGATAGTCGATGAATGATAGGGCTGGAAGAACTCATCTTCTGGGAGCCTTCCAGCCCTTATATGCAGCTCATTCTCGTGGACCTGCATGCACAACAAGTCCTTGGAGTAGGAGCAAGAGGCTGTGGCTGGGTGGAACTTGGGCTGCTAGCGCTGAGGTCGCCGCTTATACAGATACAGTAGTTTCATGGGCTGTGCTTACTCGGACCGGGACAATCAGTAAGCAGCAGTATTTCCCGCTTGAAACCAACAGATTTTCGTTTATTATTTGGATCTCATTGTCGAATAGAAACTCATAAAAAAAAAGTACTTTAGTGAAGATCCCTTCTCAAAAGAGTCGCATGTTTCGAGAATATCGTTTGATAACCAGTGAATCAATCCTTCAGTAGACCGTTGTGGGTTGGCGTCTAGTTGCACGCCAATCTGCCTAACGTTTGACGGTCTACTTTTAATAGACCGCCACAAGGCTGCTTTTCTATTCAGCTGGACGACTCTAATGCTTGGACCGCAGCTTAGCCCACTGCGCCTCTCGATTTTCATCCCGAGTCCTAGCCTAAGAGGAGGTCTGTGGTGTTGCTTAAATCCTTGGCAATGTCAGCATCGTCTCATGTTCTATTGGGCAGCTTTCCATTCACGATGAAAGTGTTGGTGTTGTATTGCGGAGTTTGGTGTTGAATTTTCGTATAATTATAAGCATGCTATCTAGTCTGTCGGAGCTGAGATATGGCCTTGGGGAATGATCAAGCCACAAGGCGCAGAACACTTATTGATTATATTGTGCTCACAGGGTGTTTTCGGGACCGAGGTGAGGGACACTTAACCTCTTGGCTATTATTCATGGATGAGCATCCTTTAACAAGTTCGTCGCTGCGCTGTCTAGAATGGATTCTTAACCGACCTTCAAATGTGGGCATATTTATCGCACCTTAACGCTTCAGACCCCAGTCCAACTTCTTTCTTGGCAACCTTTAATCTTCATTCTGTGGTGAGGCTCAGAAGGATTGCGACAATGGACCACAAGTGCATGTAGCGGAATGATAACAGACCATGTCCTCAGTGATTTTGCGTTAACTACCTTAAGTTGGTGATAGCTAAGCCTCATGTCATGTGATTCACGTGGATGCGCGCGGGACTAACGGTGATCGATCCACTCTTATCCGACAATCACAGCAATCACAGCTCCCAAGCCTAAAAATAGTTTCCTGGGCAATCTTAAAAGAGACAGAAGATGTAGATTGATCAACAGTGGAAATTAATGAAGAGACTCTTCATAGAGGCAGCGGGATACAGCCCAGCAGTTTCGTAGGGCTTTCAAAGAGCCTGTGCTGTCAGTCCCACCAGCGAGGTGTTTTTCCTTTTACAGCCTGCGGGGGCTGGTGAATACGCTACTAAAGAACTCCTGGAGCCGAAGTCACCCGACTTCTCATCGCACCGCAGTAGAAACACCACGCAAAGAATCTACAAATAGAATGAAAACGAAAAGACTATCATACTTATAAAAATACTATGCAGAGAGTTCACAGTGACATACATGATATGTCTGGTGTGCTGTTGGATTGGATCTTCCCGGCCAGCCCCCAAAAAACATCTCAACCACAAAACTCTGCAAAAATAGATCATCTACACCAGCAAAAGAAGAACACTCCGGTACAGGGAATCGAACCCTGGGCTCCGCGGTACTAATCCCTCAGGTTATGAGAGCGCGAAATGTTAGCCACTACACCATACCGGATATCGGCTGTTGTTGAAATGGTTGGCGCTATCACTAGTCATGGATAGCCCGAATGGGGACATGCTGCTACACACCAAAACTCACATCACAATCACACGCTCAGCTCATCCAAAGGAAACACTTTGTTGCACTCCGTCTATAGTAATAGTACATGTCTTGTTCCAAGACAATGCTTTGCCCTGCTATCTTATATCGGCATTTTCACTTCCAACTCCCCTATTGGCGGTCCTCCGCCATGACTGAACAGAAAGAAATATAAAGTAGCAGGTACATGAATAACTCCCTTCGTCTCCCATGAGCCTTTGCGGCTCTAAGTCTTGCTTGCGTTTGTTTGATATTACACGCGTCGGGTTAGAACGCCGCTAACCTCCCTTACTCCATCATACCATCAGCAATCGCTAACCTTTGCTTCGCCGTTTTGGCTCTCTTAGTTCCCTTACGGCCCTTCTTGCCTTTGCTATCACTGTCACCAGGTGTGGCTGCATTAGCCGGTGTCACTGTACCGGACAGGCCCTTTGAACCATCATCAAAGTTACCCTCGCCTGGAACATTATTAGCTTCGAATATTATAAAGACAGTGCGGTCTGCTCACCTTCATGATACATTTCATCCAGACTGGCCGCGTTCTCGGCCTTGCGTCGCTTGCCACCCTTCTTCTTCTGTTGCTTCTCCAACTCGCCCGACTCAAGAAGCTCCTTCTCGCGACGCTCAATCATCTCCGCTTGCTCATCATCAGCAAGCCACATGGCAATATCGCGGTTGCGGTTCTCAGGAGCACGGCGGCCAGAGAAATCAACGCTTGCGCCACCACCCTGGATGACGACACGTTGGACCTCTTCCTTCTGCATAGCACGCTTGCGAATACGTTCCTCGATTGTGCCGCGGGTGATGAGACGATACACTGTGACCTGCTTGGTCTGACCCAGACGATGCGCTCGATCCATGGCCTGCGAATCGATGGTAGGATTCCAATCAGAGTCATAGAAGATGACAGTATCGGCAGACGTAAGGTTGATACCAAGACCACCAGCGCGAGTAGACAGCAGGAAGATAAAGATCTCGGGACGAGTCTGGAAATCGTGCACTGTATCTCGACGATCTTCCAGCTTGGTAGAACCATCCAGTCGGCAGTACTTGTAGTTGCGATATGTCAAATACTCTTCCATCATGTCGATCATGCGAGTCATCTGGAAGTACAGTAGTACACGATGACCCTCACTCTTGAGCTTGAACAGTAGCTCGTCAAGCTTGGCCAGCTTGCCACTGTCAGTGACGAAGCGCTGCATCGAAGGAACTGAAATGTTGGTGAAACCCCTCTTCTCGTGATCAGGCTTGGGAAGCATCTCGCGACTGGGCCACAAGTCCATAGGAAGCTTCTTCTCCACAAGGGCCTTCTCCTCGAAGACAGTAGGGCCATAGAGAATCTTGCGGATTGGTGCATTGAACAGAGCTTCACTGCGCTCAGCCTCGGCACCCCAGCTGCGGCACGAAACCTGGATGGGAGGTGCGGCCGCGCGAGGTCTACCGGCAGGCTCCAGGCGACCGAGGCCAGACTCGTTATAGTCTAATTGGGCAACATTCATCAGTTGGGTCAAGATACCTTCCCCAGTGATGTCTGCAAGAGGCTTTCGGTTCTGTCGCGCCCGGATCTGGAAGAGAGCATGTGCCGGAGTGTAGTTCTGGTCCTCGGTGTCGTAGGCAACGTTCATGTACCCAAGTCTATCGCGTTTCTGAAGTTCCTTGGCAGCTCGAACAATCAAGCTTTGGTGTGTAGCTTGATAGGCCTCATAAGGAGAGGTGTCAGCGAACCTAAGGAATGAGAATGTCTTTGATCCATCACTGCTCTCCCGGATATTCTCTGGACTCCAGACATTCATCATATGGTTGAGTGCTTGATTCTTCCAGCCGGCAAGTTGACTATCCGGTCCAGCCTTGTTGATTCGACCACCGTTGCGCCAGATAAGGCGGGGAAGCTCGTACTCGATCAGATTGCGACTTGAGTAACCCACGGCAACTTCATTGCCCTCGCGGACAAACGATGCAGTCTCGGCAAAGTAGGTGCAAGCGAATGGCGAGTTGACCTCAGCGCGTTCAAATAGATCTGGATGGTTACAGACCTTTCGGAACTGCATCACCAAGTTCATCAGAGTACCAGAATCTTGATCGTCTCCCATGGTAGCCTTCTCAACAAGGTCCATAATGTTGATCTGGTTTCGCAGATTGCTATAGTATGCGCGCTGTCTGTAAGTGAGATCACAGAAGATATCCAGCTCGATCTTGTCACCAAGTTCCTTCTGCACATGCTTCTTGACACGACGAAGCATGAAAGGCTTGAGAATCATGTGTAGACGCTTGAGCTGATCCTCATTGAGCTTGGTGTTGCTCTGTGCGTGTGACTCAATATCCTTCGAGAACCATTCGCTGAATTCGTCGTGTGAATCGAAAAGTGACGGCATGATGAAATGGAGCAGAGCCCAAAGTTCCTGCATATTATTCTGGATGGGTGTACCTGTAAGAAGCAAACGATTTCGGCAGTGGAAGTTGAGCAATGCCTTCCATCGCGAACTTTGAGAACTCTTGATAGCCTGGGCTTCATCAAGAATCATGTACTGCCATCTCATCTTCTGGAAGTAGGCCACATCAGAGACAACGAGCTGGTATGAAGTAACGCAAACATGGAAAGGAGCATCTTTTCGGTATGTCGTGTGCTTGCGATCCCAGAACTTTCGGAGAACCTTTCGATCATTGGCACCACCCCAGTATGGGAGGATCTTGAACTCGGGAACGAACTTGGCGATTTCCTGCTGCCAGTTATGAAGAGTAGAAGCAGGGGCAACAACGAGGAAGGGGCCCCAGATGTCGTGCTTCTCAGCCAGGTAAGCCATGACGGAAATAGACTGGACAGTCTTTCCGAGACCCATTTCGTCTGCCAAAATACCGTTGATACCCTGTTCGTACAAGTTTACAAGCCAGTTGAGACCCTTGAGCTGGTATTCCTTGAGTTGGGCGTTGATGAGCTTGGGCTGTTCGATTTCGACGTCTCCCAGACCTGTAGGGTTCTGGAAATTCATCTCGCCCTCCTCGTCCATATCGAGACCCTGGTTGTTGAAGTCACGGGCCTTCTTCTGGGCTTCAGCAATGGCATTCTGAGCGTTGGCCATAGCAGCAGCTCGAAGAGCCTCTTCACTTCCCTCCTCAAAGTCAAGGTTCTCAAAGTTGGTAACCTTGCCGGAAACAGGTCCAGTCGGCTCATCGATGTCGAGTTTCTGCTGGTCAATCTGATGGGCATCCCTGGCGACATCAGGGTTGTCGGTACTTCGCTCCACCTCATCAGTCTTGATCTTCTTGCCGATAAAGTGGGAGTATAGCTCAGTCTGAGAGATAAGGAAGTTAAGCTTTCTCTTTTGACGAGCGGCTTCACGGTCGGCCTCTTCTTTTCGAGCATTTTCGATCTCTTGCTTTTCGGCTGCTTTGCGGAGATCTCGTTCTTCTCGCTCGTTACGCTTCCAGAAACCCATCATGTCACGCATGACACGCTTCGCACGAGCTTGAAGATCTTTGGTACCCTTGTTTGTTCGTAGTTGCCAGCGCTTTGCTTCTTTAGATGCCAAAATTGCCGTCTTTTTGAGGTTGGAGGCCTTGGTGGCATAAGAGTCCACGGCAAGTTTGAAGGTCTTGTTGACATCCTTACGCGCCATATCTCGCCAGATCTGGTCATAAATCTGATTGTAGCCCTTGGACATGAACCGTTTCTCGTTGTCGGGGATGTCGTCAGCCTTATCCTTATCCTTGTCTTTGCTCTTCTTGGCTTTCTTCTCGACAGGTTCGTCTTCGGTCTTATCGCCTTCGTCCTTGTCCTTTTCAGCCTCAGCGGCAAGGTCCTTCTTGGATTTCTTGATCTTGATACGAACGCGGTTCTCCTCCTTGGTGGGTAACTCCTCTCCAGCATCCAGAGCTGCCTGGGCAGCTTCAGCAGAATCCTTTTCGGCCTGTTTCTGCTCCTTGGACTTCTTGAGACGAGGCCCACCACGGCCCTTGCCCTTACGCTTGCCAGATGGTGTACCTGCTTCTCCGGATTCCACGTCAGAAGCCTGGAATGAAGACATAGTGCCGCCCTCCAAGTTGAGCTCCAGATTGCGGGCGGGTCCCTTGATACCCTTTTGCAGAATAAGCTTCGTTTGCTGTGCTTTCTTACTGGCGCGTTCAGCATCTCGGAGATGCTTTTGTCGCTCGGCTTCATCTTCAGCGGCCTCCGCACGAGCCAGCGCTGCTTCCTTCTGCTCCATGGTAACAGCCATCGACTTCTCACGACGTCGCTTACGTTGCATGTCCTTTTTGCGCTCCTTTTCAGCATAAACTTCTTGTTCTCTAACCTCATGAAGTGCTTCATCGTAGAAAACGTCGTCATAGCGTCGTTTGCCGAGCTCAGCGTGGAGCATCAACTTCTTGCTGGCCGCAGAAGCATAAGCGTCGCGTCGAGAAAGCCCATGTTCCAAGTCGTGCTGGCTCATCACACGTCGTCGCTTTTGAGCTCGCTCCTTGTATTGTTGCTGATCGAATTCATCGGCGTCCAAGCTCGTAACCTTATTGTCGAGTTGGGTCTCAGCATTCTGGATCTTCTTTTCCATTTCTGCTGACCAGGTCTTTGGCTTTGGTTGACCGTTTGCTTGTCGCTTTGCAGGAGGACGAGGTGTTGGCGATTCCTTCTTGATCGATAACCTGCGACCGTTCTTAGGCGCTGCAGCATCTCGAATATCAGAGGCGCGACCCTTTGTTGACTTGCGACCTCCTCGCTTTTTAGTAACTGGTTCTCTCTCCCTATCCCTGCCGGGGAAAGGTTCAGGCTCAGTCTCGACGTCTTTCTCAACCTCGGTGTCGTGATCAGGTTCAGGCTCTAGGGAGCGCTTTGTCTGCTTAGGTTCCCGTGAGTCGCGTTTCGGTTCTCGATCACGCCTTAGATCTCGCTCTTGTTTAATTTCTGGTTCAATTTCGCGCGAAACCAGAGGAGATTGTTCTTTGGGTCTGGGAGCAGGCTCGGAACTGGAGAGGATGCTGTCGAACGACATGGGATTGGCTCTTGATGTCTGTGATGATATTAGTACAAATGAACTATACGTATACTGATTATCACCTACGCTGGCGGCTGCAGACTTGGGCGGTGATGGAGCCGCAAGGTCAGACTTGTAGGGAAGGGCAGAAGCCCCATTCGTGGTTGAGTTCATTGTTGCCGCGGCACCATGCCTTACACTTGGCGAAGCAAGTAGAGGTTGTCGCCCCGGAGGGCTGAGAGACCCGGCCGGAGGGTTCTGGTGCGAATGTGATAAAGGACTGCGTGGGCGACTATATGATGGACCTCGAGGAGATGTATAAGACCCGTTGTAATATGAAGGAGTGTTTTGTTCGGCTGATTGCGAATAAGTGTATGGGTCGCGGGTCTGTTGTGTAAGAAGAGAAAAATTAGCTCCACGTCAGCAAGCTTTGTGATTATTTTGGCATCGGTCTCGGAGTGAAGTAGGTTGTGCGACGGAGTTAAGGAGGGTGATGATGAAATTAAAAGGTGTTGCGATGGTTACGGTTCGATGGGAAATTAAGCTCGATGGAGTGAGGGATTGAAAGAAACAGGCATTGATGGCCCGGGCGTGATGGGTTAAGATCCCGATGATCAAGAAAGAATTGAAGGATGATGGGGAAAGAGAAAATCAAGGGACGGTAGGTGCAATCAATCAAATCGTGTCTGGGCGAGACGAGACGAGAGTCAAAGACAAAAAAGAGTGGATTTGCCCCCCTTACCTTTGGAGTGCCAACCGGGGGCGCGTTGGCGTTGGCGTTGGCGTTGTGCCAGGAGGCTCCAGGCGTCGCCGCGTCAGAAATTCGACGTTCCTTTGGTGTATCAGTTGTAGGGTCGTAAAAACCTCGCGATGCAGGTTTGGTTTCACGCGGTATATAAATGTCGTGGTTCGACCCAGGCGGATAATATGCAACAGGAGGGTGCAGCGGCGAGACCGGAGGAGGACCAGCAGCTTGTGGTTGATGGGGTGCTGCTTGAGGTTGGCGATGATGCTGATGAAGACCACCAGCCGTCGATCCAGGTGCTGAAGATGAGTTGAGGCCTACAGGAGGTGGAAGTGAGGGAGCGACGGGGCCCCCGGGTGCGCCTGTGGACGATGACATGTAGGGATTGGGCAACGCTGGACGAGGCGGGGATTGAAGGGAATGGCCGGCACTCGAAGTGCTGGTGTTTTGATGACTATGACTGTGGCTATGACCGTTGGGAGAAGTAAAGGGAGGTGGGCGATATTCTGCCTTTGGAGAGCGCAGGCTAAAGGTGGAGTGCTGATGCGCATTCGCGCCGCCTGCATTGGATGAGGCTGTCGCCGCTTCTCCAGCTGCAGTTACAGCTCCAGGTCCTCCCACAGCTGAGTCACCGTCGCGCCTGTGATGATGGTGATGGTGATTATGGTGGTGATGATGGTGGTGATGCGGATGGGAGTCTCGGTCATCTTCACCTCCGTCCTCTCTATGGGGCGGCCGTTGCAGCACCGAGGAGTTATAGCCGTTCTGATCCATGGTGATTGATGGTCTAGCGCCTGAAGGGCAGAACAAAGCTAAACACCCGAGAGAGCAGGGAATGTGTTATAGTCGGACGGCCGGTGGTAATCAAGCTTGAGAACCCATGTGCTCGACAAACAACGATGCGACGATTGAGGGGGTTCGATGTGCGAGGGTTGTGTCTCCTGGACAAGATGCGCAGTCGATCAATCAGAGTTCGCGATGCGCACGCGAGGCTCTGTGCGGTATCGTATCGTTGAGATGCGATGCGATGCAATGCGATGCGATTCGCAAGTCGCGACCGGTGATGCAGCGAACTGCGACTGACGGACGGGGTGGGATGGAAACGATAGACAGAGATGGATCGCGACAATGTCAGGTGAAGGTTGAGCCCCAATTCAAGGCAAATCGAAGCAGGATGCCCTGGTTGGGGGGCAAAGTGTTTTGGTGTGGAGGTGTTGGACGTAGCGTGGCGCTGGGATACGGCGATGCAAGCGGCAGTCGAGATGGGGAAGGGGATGCGAGACAGGGTTGAGGAGATGTATTGATAGTGGTGAAATGCAAGAAATGAAGGCCCAGGAGACGAATAAGGACCAATGGATTGCAAAGTTACTGTAGACTGCAGTAGTTGCAGCGGGGAAACGGATAATATGGACAATGGGAATGGTGAGAGAGAATCAGAAGGATCGGGTAACAACAAAGTAGAGTGGAGTTTGTTCTAGAGCTCGAGGTTAACCAGAGCGAGGTGGTGATGGCGGGAGCTGGAGTGACAGCCCAGTCCCAGTCAACCGGTCAACAAGGGTGAAACAAGGCGAGCAGATCCTGCACTGCTATAGAATGATGGTAAAAGAATGGTTATTGTTGAATATTACACCGTCTTAGCATTAATCAAGGCACAATCTGTGATGAGCAATGACGACGGTGGTGGTGTGGGCGACAGTGGAGAAACAAAGCCTTTCTAAAGTACCAGAGAGACAACAAGAGAGACAAGAGGAGGTGATGCAGAAGCTGATGGAGTGAGCGTGATAGAATCGACAAGCTGCACGCACGGGGATCTAGGGGCTTGGACGTGCTAAAATACGACCACTGAAATAAGAATTACTTGCACAACAAGATCGAGTCAACAGTGAAGCAATCACGGTGATTATTTTAGTAATTGTGTATCACCGACCATTTCAAGGTACGATTCCCTAAAGAGGAATTGGCGATAGGCTCAGATATTGCAAAGTGAATATTTGGGTTTATAGCATTGGATAACTTTATTAGGTGTTGAATCGATGTATATTGGTTGTAGTGTCTTGCAGTCGGTGATGTTGAAAAACGCTCATAATAATCACGGCAAAATGCGAGTGCAGACTCTGATAAATCAAGGCACGGCACACGCGAACGAACACGCACACGCACACGATGACTTTCGTGTCTTTTCACTTCCATGCCTTGTCTACTAATTTTTTCAGGTCCCAAGTCTTGTCCCCTGTCCCGTTGGCCCCCGTTCTATGTGGGTCTGACTCAACGCTAAACCCTACAGCGTTAACTCCGTTTTGGGTTCCCCCCATCAGCCCATCCCCAGTAACCGGCAGCGGGGATAGTTTCCGGAGATCGATTGTGAAGATGGCATGTCTGTCATCTGTTAAAGTGTAGGGTAGAGGGAAGAGGAATGTTGGCAATGTATTGATCACACAGTACCATGAGGAGTTGGATCTGACAATCGTCATTATTGCTATGAGGCTTGGGTCGAGTATTTTAACTCTTTACCTGCCACGAGGGTCGGTTGGCAACTTGTAGGCGCCGTAAGGCTGAATCTTAACTACGTACCTGTCTCAATGTATTCTCAGCCTTGACGAGCACCACAGCCAAAGCAATAGTGAGCGGCTAGCCATACTGGTAAAGAGACTCTCCACGAAGCATCTCCTGCGAGCGATTTAAGAGATTGCACAAAAAAGCACACTTTTAGACCCCAAACGTCTTCTAATACGGAGTAGCTGATGTACATTTACCAGCACTTTTTCGCCAATCTCTTGCCTACTCAAGTTTCACATGACAAGCATCACAACACCATTGTCCTATCCATACACGCGTACATATGCCACCACATGTGACCAATTCGGTGTCCGAGTCAGCATGCACCAGCTACATTATCGCAATATCACTCATTTAATCATTCGTGATGGAATTCCATTTATTCGTACTATAATGGCCTAATCAGCCAGACCCAAAGAAAAAGAAAATCTATCCGTGAACATTTCCATCTTCATGAACGCTTCCGGGCCTCTCTACTGAGGCCATGCCCATGCGTCCTGTAAGCGTCGTTGTGGCCATCTCGTAGCCCATCGTATGGTATCAAATATCCTGATGGTCTAGCCACCCTCCGCTCATAACCCATGAAAATACCCACATGATGCCAATGGCACTCATCAACTTTTGTGGATCAATAAATATCCTCTATAGTCAATTTCCTTTCATGCATTCGTGCCAAACAAATCAATAACATCATAAAACTTTTGCCTTAGACAGCACCAGCGCTGATCATCTTCTTTCGGAGGTAGTTCTTGTACTCAGAAATGGAACCGTCCCATGTTCGGATAGTCTGGTTCTCGCAGACGAGAATCTGCTTGGCAATCTTGTCGAGCAATCTATTCATCATTAGTCATCTGTTATCATTTAAACCATCAAGAGTGCTTACCGGAAGTCGTGAGACACGACAATAACACCACCGCTGAAAGCGTTGATAGCATCAGCCAAACTGTCAATGGTAGGAATGTCCAGACCGTTGGTAGGCTCGTCAAGCAGCAACATGTTGGGGCTGTCAATGGCCAACAGGGCAAAGACGATACGACTCTTCTGACCCTCAGACAGAGTACCCATCAGGGCAGTCTGGGAGTCACCGCTGAGACCGTAACGGCCGAGCTGTTGACGCCAGTACTGGTAGTCCTGAGACTTCTCGCTGTACTTGTCACGGACGAAGTCGAGAGCAGACTTTGTCAAGTCGAGCTGCTCGGCACTGTGCTGAGAGTAGAGACCAAGCTTCAAGTGAGTGTGTCGAGTGACAACACCGCCTGTGGGAGAGAGCTTGCCAGTCATGAGACGGAGGAGAGTAGACTTTCCAACACCGTTAGGCCCGACAAGGGCAGTTCGGGAGTCCATGTCGAAACCGAGATCCAAGTTGCGGTAGAGGTCATCCTCGGGGTTACCAGAGTAGGAGAAGGTGACGTTGTCGAAGGACAGGACGGGAGGGGGAAGCTTGTCAACATCGGCGAAACGGAAAGTGAAGACACGGTCCTGCTCAACAGGTTGGATAAAGCCATCGGCCTCCATCTTGTCGAGAATCTTCTGACGGGACTTGGCCTGTCGCACCAAGTTGGCGTAGGTACCAGCGCTAGCAATGAACTTCTTGATGTGGACAATTTCATCTTGCTGCTTCTGGTAGGCCTTCATCTGGTTGGTCTCGTTCTCGGATCGGGTCTTGGCGTAAGAGTCGTAGTTACCACCATAGTAGATGAGCTGCTTGCCGCGCATATCAATCATGTTGGAACAGACACCGTTGAGGAAATCCATGGAGTGGGAAACGAGAACAAGGGTTCGCTCCCACTTCTTGAGGTACTCCTCGAGCCACACACAGGCCTCTAAATCCAAATGGGCAGTGGGGTCATCGAGAAGGAGAACTGAAGGCTTGACGAAGAGGGCCTTGGCGAGGGCGACTCGCATACGCCAACCACCGGACATGTCCTTGGTCTTCTTGTGGATGGTCTTCTTGTTGAAACCCAGACCAGTCAGGATAAGAGAAGCACGGGTAGCAAAGGTTGAGGGGTCAAGCTTGTCCATGTGCTATGAAATGTTAGTTGAGGAAATGCAAGGTATCATGATACAACTTACCTCATAAAGGTCAAGGAGAACAGGGCTCTCAGGGCCCTCATCCTCAAGAAGCTTCTCAGCCTGGTGGTCGAGACGCTCCAACTCCAACTCAGCCTCTCGGACGACCCACTCAAGGGCACCGAGGTCACTGGGAGGAGCACCCTCGTTAAGAAGGTAGAGGTCGAGATGCTCGGGGATGGGGTACTCGCGGGCGGCGATGGCTTTGAGAAGAGTGGACTTTCCGCAACCGTTCTCACCGAGGAGACCGTATCGTCGACCGTACGAGAGCTCGAGGGTGGAATCGGTAATAAGGACTCGGCCGTGGAAGACCAGAGAAGCACTGGTGATCTTGACGTCCTTGCTGGTTTGAGTAGAAGACAGGACACCGGTGGTGACACGATCAGAGATACCGTGCTTGTCCATTTGCTCGGTGAGACGCTTCACCTCTTCGAGCTTCTCGCCTGAAGTCGCGGGACCATCATCGTTCTTAACGGGGTTGCCGTGGACATCGAGCTCGGGCTCCTCGCCCTTCTTGCCCTTCTTGCCCTTAAGCTTGCCCTCGGCAGCCTTCTTGGCGAGACGCTTCTCCTTGGAGGATGAGGGGGCCATGATGACGATGTGTGTAGAAAAAAAAAAAAAGACCGCGGGGTTGAAAGAACGGAGACTATCGGCGGGGTGAATGGACGTCCGTCTAAGAAATCAAGTCCAAACCGAGTTTTAGGGAAGAGATTTGGAAAATGACCGTTCGATGAAGAGGGAGAGAAGGAAAAGGGAGGGAAGGATGGTGGAAGGATGGAAAAGTTAAGTTGACCGACAAAAGAAAAAAAACCAGCCAAGCAAATAACAATGAGTGTGGCGGTTCCAGTTCCCGGTTGAAGACGCTCAAGGCTTCTGTGGTAGAGGCAAGGCGGGGTGAATTTTTATTTGGTGGGGCAGATTTACAGATTTTTTGACTGATGACAAGAGTCAGGCACCAACTAAGGCATCAAGGTGCATATTTTATTTCCGATAAGCGGTAATTTATGGATTAAAGAGTGTAGAATGTCCTAATTAATGAATAGCGAATCAAAACTGCAAGTTAATGCCTTATTTTGAACCTATTTCTGCTCTTTTTGCGTTGGATTATCATTATCCTCTCTACCGACCCCAATTCTCCGTATTTTTTTTTTTTAACCTGACGTCATCAATCCGCCCAACATGATTGGCTGCTGAGTCTCAAGATTTTCACACTGCCCGCCATCACATTCATGCAGGCAGCCAACCTTGAAGGACGGCGAGCCCGTAGCTTTGTATATCAACTTTTATTTCTCTGATTGATGGTATTAACTCGGACTTACCGGTCGAGTCTTTGAAACTCTATGAGTCAACTTTGCCTCTGAAGTCTGAACCTCAACTCACCACTATCCGAGGCGTTATCACCTGAAGATGATACAGCCGCGCGTTGCGCCTGGTAACAATCGCTGACTCAATCCTTGTACTTGACCGTATCAGGCATTTATACTACTTCCAGCCTAACTCATCGTTTATCATGATGAATCGTCAAGCTGATACTCGGCTCGTTCGATGTCAAGTTACTTATCCATGATATTCCCGGGGGGATAAGCCTGATACGCCAAGCCTCTCTATCTTTTAACGAACTCCACCATGTCGATACTCTCCACCAATGCACAGCATACAGGCCTCCCGATTTGAAATGTGCGACTATCTTCACGGTCAGGCTATGCTGTGAATAAGGACCATGCTACATCATCAGACTTTGTCAGATCGATGTTATGTCACAGTCACGGACGCAAGAAGTCTTGTTTCATGAACTCATTTCATCATTGATACTAAAGTCGCTATTATACAGGTATCGTATTTCTCGACAAATTAAGAGGAAGTCTCAGCCTTGAGAGGATCAAATGGAGTCTCGCTGTCGATCCCGCCCTGTCTGGGGCCACCCTCACGGCCAACGGCAGAGTTGTGCTCCTGCATCTGGCGCTCAGCAAGACGGCCGGGGTCATTCATGCTACCAGGCTCAGAAGCCAAGGCCTTCTGAAGGCCATCAGTGTTCGACTCGCCCATAGGAGCCTTGGGGCCCTCGCCATGAGGACCGGAGGACTTGAATTCGGAGCCAGCGCCTGGGGCGGAAGACTTGTTGGCACGGCTAGCGCTGGTATTCTCGGACTCAGCGGACTTGCTGGTGCCCTCGCGTCCAGAAGGGGGCTGATTCTCGCCCTGAATGCCCTCGTTGTGGGAGAACTCGCCGCCCTCCTTGATAGACTCCTTTGCCAGAGACTCTTTGGGAATCTTTCCGGGGCCCTCGTGCTTGACGGGAGCGTCGGAGCCGAGATCGACCTAAACTATCTCAGTCCCAAAGCAATTGAACACAATTGCTGAAGCTCACCTTTTGACCGTGGGAAGGGCTGTGGGTAGACATAATGTTGATATTGGAGAAAAAATTGAAGTCTTTTGGTGTTTGAATTGCTGAGATTAAAGTCAGAGTTCTTGAATCAAATATCACCTGGGAGCTTCTTGAGCTCATAATATATTAGACTTGGGAAGCTCCATGACATCATGGCGGTTACCTAAGACATGACGCCGAATTACATCATGAAAGTCCTAACACGAGGGCTTCGGCAAGGAAAACAAGCAAAATAATAGAGATCAAGGATTCTTGGATCAATGAGGCTTGAGCGAGAGGGTTAGAAAGTTCTATGGGGGAAGTTACTCCATAGAGCATCGAGATCCAAGGTGTGGGAACTTGAATGTGTAAGGCAAGCAATGAAGGCATATATTGCAAAAAGATGCACCGACCCAGGCAACACTCAAAGTTTCGGAAGAAGGAATAGAGGCTTCCAGTCTTTCAGTCTTCTCAGCCCTGTCGGAGTTTTGGAGGGTTGCGGGATAGACATGGTGTAGTGTGACTGTTGTCTAATCCGGACCACATCAACACCAAGCGTTGTGCATCTAAGCCTCTAGGATCTTATCTCGACATCTAGAATGGAGCACCGGAGCTTTTGCACTTACCTCCCTGGTCCTCAGATCGCGGCAGACTGAATGCCAGCCACTCGGGTGCCTGTGCAATGCTGGGACGTGGAGAATGGTCTTGGCATGAGCACCTCACCTTGACATTGTTTGTACATTAGAAACCTTGACCAGCATGAATCGAACGATTTGGCTTCTCACTTAGTTGTACAAGGTGAATGTGATTGCGTATGAGTTGGAAGGCAGCTTCGTCGAGTATATTGAGCTCGAATAAGAAGAAGACAAAGACAACTCTCGGAATCTCGAAACACCTCTTTGTTTGTGAGCATCGTGATGAGTCGAGGACACAAAGGATTTATATTGGTCTGTGATGGCTCGCTTTTGACTGGCAAAATATTGTGTCACAACTTTCGTGCCTGTCTGTTTCTGCTACGGCAGCATTCGAGTTCAGTCATGTTATCTCAGCAATGTACAACTAAAACGCGGCCTCTCAAAAATCAGTGAGACTGCTATAATAATGCTACCAGGGTACAGTGTTGCAATTACGTAGAAACCTCACCTTGTTTTTGCAAGAATGTGAGAGTATATGATCAAACAAATGAGCGTGGGTGTTGGTTTTCAGTCCATCACTGGCATACTGCAGCCAAAGAACCGACTTGCCGCCTTTGTCAACCCAGCTTAGTAATTGTTGACAGAATAGTATTAAATGTCGCCAAGCATTATAATGTGAACTTGTTATGCTAGAGAACTATCGGAGAGCACTTATGATGGCCTATGTGGACTGGTAGTATGACTGACGGGGTTTCTTGATGACACTTGACCTGAGCCTGGCCAAAACAACGTCTCATGAGTAAATCAAGTTTGATACTACAAACTTTTGGTTGGATCATAGTATCATAAGTCACTTATGTACTGTACTCAAAGGTCTCGTTTACCATTATGCTAGGTTGAAAGCGAGTGAGCCTGTGAATGAAACGAGGTGTATCTTATCACTGCCTCATATGTTTCGGCGCTGAATAGTGCTTAACGATAATACATTACGCGTTTCACATGGTCGAATGACTCAATGAAACTCACAGAATGCTGTGCTTGTGCCATTATATTCGACAGGAAGCCTCAGTCTGATGCCCCTTCTCATTCACCCGACTTGTATATAGTTTAAGACCTTAAGTGCTCTGGGTCAGAGAAGAGTGCTTTGTATAGAAATACTGACTTTTTATGACAATTTACGATAGACAGGTAATTTTGACAGTGAATACCGCATCTGTCATGAGTTGTGAGCCTAGCGATGACGGGGTTAATGATCGTTACCACGATCCCGAATGCCAAGACTCGTGATATCAGAGTTATCAGAGTCATTCCTCTTCATGTTGAGGCTGAGTTTGAAAGTAGGTCTTATGAGCCTCGCTCACGTGCTCAACAGCAAAAAGCTTGCCTGACATTTCCCGTAAAGAACGATTCGATTTTCACCTTGCTTGCAATAATGAGTCGCTTACCTTTTTCCTTGGCTGTATCGACTTCTTCACTGAAGACATCATTGAACATTCACAAATAATGAGAAACAGGTAAAACAGACAACCACCACAAAAACACTTGGTGACATTAAGATGTTGCCAAGCCATAAGCCAAGGCTGATTTCATAGGCGTGACGACAGAATGAAAGAGACTCGGCCTCAAATGGTGATTTTGCCACCCTACAGTGACTGGACTGCGATTTAGAGTCGCATGATCGGCCAGTAGTGGAACCCATTCAGCGTCGCAGGACCTTTTTGATGCACCAAGTGATGGAAAATTTGACCCAATAATTAAGCAGGTGAAGTACAATTAGAGTCATCGGTCTAGTATGCGCCTCTCAAGGTTGACATCCATCAGCCAAGCCTTATGCTGGGTAATGTATTTAAACAGAGTGCAATCTCTATGCAATCAATTATCACCCGCCCAAACAATACAATCAATTTCAATCAAACTCCACATCTACCTATAAATAATTACGGCACGGCACAATGGCACCCGGAGAACTCGTCTACCACGACGGCCACTATCACCGCACGGCAGAGCGGCCGGAACAACGGCATAGCCAGAGCCGCCCTTCGCATGGATTATTGAAAAAGACTCACGACGCCTGGGGTCAAGTTCTCTATGGCATCGGTAGCGTCTATTACAAGATTCGAGGACATTGAACGACGACGACGATGACGACGCATATACGAGAGAGGAATGGATGATCCAGCAGAGTGACTGCAACTCGAACTCCACTGTTCATATTCATCAACAGGATCAAGCTTCGCAATGTCGTCGCTGGACCACTATATATGATGATGATAGACAGGTCCCAGCGCTGATCAAGGAGAAACAACAAATAATCAACCAAAAATATCACAGTCAAGCTCATGCCAGAAATGCAAGCCGGGTCAGGGGTTGCAAGAGCGTCTATGCTCTGCTTTGCATCGGTTTCAGAGTACGGGCAGGTGGAGGAACCAACCAGCAAACAGGAGTGAGAGATACAGTGTCTGTGATAGGAATGACACGCGCCACTCGAAGGATTTGACGAACGAACGATCGATTCGAGACAGAAGCAAACCAAACCGGGCCGAGGAGGAATCAATCCCTGGAGGGAAATCAGCGCAAGCAACGCATCGCAACACGAACACACGTAAGCTTCTTCTGATCACAGTTAGATCGCCATCACCACTTAGATGCAATGCAAGCCATTGTTAGTCGATAGATACTTGAAATGAGATTGCAATTATGAGCCAAGAGGACAAGACATAGGCATTTAATATCATAATATTGGCACTCCGTATTCACCATGCCAAGTGAATGCGGTCTACGCAAGCGACTCGAGACAATTTCCCGAGAGTCATTCAATGTCGTATATGTCTACAAGGCGAGATAGAGCATCACTTGCCAAACCCAGGTGAGACCCCTGAGGTTTTGGCGGTCGGTCCCCGAAAACAAAGAGATGCCCTTGAGGAAGAACGAATGAACCAACCACGGGACAAAGACCCCTGTCGATTGCGAGGCGCAGTTCAGAGATTAAAGCTTGTTTGGGTCGTGGCCGGCGCCATCCGTGACCAATCAGGGGTTATCGCCAGTGAATCTCATCTCTTCGACGGTGGTATAGTGCTTGGTGTCAATGCACACCGTCGGTCTATCTCGACCTAGCAAAAGCTTGGCCTTGTCTGAAGCATTGTGTGTTAGTGCCTCACGAAATTGCACTGTACAGGATAGGGGACAATCTCCACCGAATATCCGCCCACGACTGCTCCACCATAGCAAGCACAGTGCCGCACTTCTACTACAACGCAACCACTGCCAACCCCTTGCCACGACAATTAGCGGCTTGGGTACCTGAACTTCAGGGGAGCCCCCCAGGGATGGTCCCGTAGCTAGTGCCAGGCCAGTGCTAGCCACTCCCCCTACCCCCGCCATGCATTCCATTTTCCATTTTACTTTCAAATGGCCCCATCCCTCGACTTCCATCCTTCTTCTCTCTTCCTTCATCAAACCTTCGCTAACCTTTAATTCTTCATCGCCGTTTTTTCTTGTCGGTTCTCGTTACTTTGAGGCCGATTTTTAACTTTTCCCGACACTCATTTACCAACGCTCTTGCTATTCGATCCGATTGCCTCTATTCCGACCAACACGTCGCGAACTGAATGAAAAAGGGGTTTAGCATTCCAACAACTTACGCGCTGAAGATATTCATCGCCTGATTCAAGTCACTCATTACTCTTGTTCTTTTTACTTGCTTTGATACACAACAAAATGAAGTTTTCTGCTGCCATTGTCGCTGCGGCGGCCACGGCTGCCAGCGCCAAGCTCCAGCCCATCACCATGAAGGTATGTTAGTTAATGAGATAAACAAAGAAGCCATCCTAACCTTGCGCAGGGTTCCAAGCTCTTCTACCAGAACGGAACCGAGTTCTTCATGAAGGGTGTTGCCTACCAACAAGATACCGCTGCTGCCGGAGAGACCAACGATAAGTCGACCAAGTACATCGATCCTCTCGCCGATGAGAAGGCCTGCAAGCGTGATGTTCCCCTCCTCAAGGAGCTCGGCACCAACATCATCCGAACATACGCTATCAACCCCAAGGCCGATCACTCTGCCTGCATGAAGCTCCTCGACGACGCTGGTATCTACGTCATCTCTGATCTTTCCGAGCCCGTCGTTTCTATCAACCGAGACGAGCCCAAGTGGGACGTTGAGCTGTACCAGCGCTACACTGCCGTCGTTGACGAGCTCGCCCAGTACGACAACGTCATCGGCTTCTTCGCCGGTAACGAGGTTTCCAACAACGTTTCCAACACCGACGCTTCCGCCTTCGTCAAGGCCGCCGTCCGTGACACTAAGAAGCACATCAAGAAGAATGTCAAGCGATGGTTGGGTGTTGGCTACGCCTCCAACGACGATGTCGATATCCGTGAGCAGATTGCTGACTACTTCAACTGTGGTGACGATGACTCCCGCATCGACTGGTGGGGTTACAACATCTACTCTTGGTGCGGTAAGAGCAACATGAAGGACTCTGGTTACTCTGACCAGGCCAAGTTCTTCAAGGACTACTCCGTCCCTGTTTTCTTCGCTGAGTACGGTTGCAACGAGCCCGGTGGTGCTTCCGCCCGTATCTTCGACGAGACCACTGCTCTGTATGAGAAGGAGATGACCGATGTCTTCTCCGGTGGTATTGTCTACATGTACTTCCAGGAGGCCAACGACTACGGTCTCGTCAAGATCAGCAAGAACGGTGACGCTGTCAAGCAGAAGGACTTCGAGCAGCTTAAGAAGAAGGCCACCGCTGCTCAGCCCGAGGGTGTTGACAAGGACGACTACAAGCCCTCTGGCAAGGCCCCCAAGTGCCCCGAGCAGACCAAGAACTGGCAGGCCAACAGTGTCCTCCCTCCTACCCCCGACTCCTCTCTTTGTGACTGCATGGTTAAGAGCCGATCTTGCGTTCCCGCCGACAAGCTCAAGACCAAGGACTTCAACGACATCTTCGGCTACATCTGCGGCCAGGACAAGAAGATCTGCACTGCCATCAACGCCAACGCCACTGCTGGTATCTACGGTGCCTACAGCATGTGCTCCGCCGAGGCCAAGCTCGCTTACATCCTCGACGCCTACTACGAGAGCCAGGGCAGCAAGGCTGACGCCTGTGACTTCAAGGGCAAGGCCACCACCCAGAAGGCCCAGAGCCAGGACTCTTGCAAGGCGGCTCTCGAGTCGGCCAGCAAGATCAACGAGGAGGTCGCCACTGCTACCCACGCTGTTGCCTCCGAGTCCACTGGTGGTGCCAGCTCCGAGGACGACGAGTCCTTCGGTATCCAGTCTGCCTCCATCGCCCGTCTCTTCTCCCTCGGCGACTACGCTGTCGGCGCCTACATGGCCGCTGCCGGTCTCGTCGGTGCCGGTATGGTCCTTCTGTAAAAGAGGGTCTTTGGATGGACCGATCTTGGCATGATTAAAGTTTCTTGCGGTGGCTTTTTTAGGAACGTGCGATTTTTAGTAGTTGTATTTTTTCCTTTTTGTGTATCTAGCATCGCCGGTGTTGCATGGCTTGTGATTAGAACGAGGTAGATGTTTAATGCCATCTTGCGCGATTGCTATGCCAATCTGGTGTGAAGTGTTGAAGTGAAGCTTTATATACATCCCTTACAGTAATGTAATAAAATACCCATAACTTGTTGCCTTCAAGGTTTCGTCAAGTGAATGCTAATAGATGATGGCTTTTAAAGGTATATGCGTGAGTAGCAAAGAATGTCTGAGTCTTTAATTGGTAGCTGTGAAGATTGTACAAGAGCACGAGCATCGCCATTTGGTTTAATATCTTGCTTAATCCCAAATCGCGACTGCACTACAAACAGACCATGTATTTTCTCAGTAGTGTTACAGTCCAGAATTGAACCATATAGAATCAAGGTCTTTGAGTAATTGAGGATCAGCTAGGCCTAGGTATATCACAAAACCCTCGAGTCTACCGGACCTCATCTGGAGGTTCGTACGTAGCCTTGAGATCGCCCGGACCAGTTCCAAGTATACCTTACGACTTATAAATTAATCTAAGTGTAAGTCGATGAGAGAAAACAAGTATTGTGTCAGGGTTTGTTTCCGTACACGGCGTAGAGTCTAAGAATGGAGACACCTGATCTGAACACCCATTGTTGTATGCCGTCCTTGAATGCAACGGCTTTCCAAGGCTATGCCACGACTACCAAATGTTGGACAGCGCACCACTTGATTACCTCGCTCATATAACTGTAACCGTGCTTTCGTTTTGCTCCTATTTGTACTCCTACGAGCCCTCTCTTGGAAGTGTGGGAGCAAGCGGAGCCCAGTTCGCCGCCACCTCAAGATCATCAATACCCACCCCAAACACCCAATAATTGGTCACAATTTTCCGGTATGGTGTAGTGGCTAACATTTCGCGCTCTCATAACCTGAGGGATTAGTACCGCGGAGCCCAGGGTTCGATTCCCTGTACCGGAGATTCTTAATCTTTTGCCTCTCTTGATGAATTGCCTATGTTACAGAGAGATAGGCTGATAGACTTTTTAGACAAGAGAGGGAAACGAGACACCTGAGCAGTATTGGTTGTCCCCACTTAGGCTGTCTTGTTCTCTAGTTAAGTGCTTGCTTTTTAGAAACCCAGAACAGAGCCGACCAAAAGCGCCAAGGTGCGTACGATACTGCAACTGGCAGATCAGGACGCATGGTTGCGCTGTCTTGTGCTAGACTGATATAGTAGCCCGAACTGTAGCTCAAGAGTATGCAGGATCTCAGAAAGTCCAATACTGGGAATTGGTCGGGGCAGTTCATGTCTTGTATAATCGAGCCTGAGAAACAGGCTGTACTCGCCAGGTAAGAACTTTCCAGGTGAGTAGGCGCAGCGAAGCACTGTTTCTGAGATAACTTCTGGAGCCAGGATGACTATGAGGACACGCACCAACTTGCACTTGCTTGGTTGGAGCCCTGCTTTTAAGACCAGATGGAGCGACAGCGGACGCATGGATAGCCAAGCCAGCAGACACTCCCGAATTCTCAGCCCACTTAGGCCAAAAGATGAATACATACTAACCGTGCCGCACAGAAGTCGGAAACATTGGAGGTTTAGCAGAACTCCTGGTCAGGATTGCTCTGCTCCGCAGCAACAAAAAGGGGACAAGAGCAAAAGGAAACTCCGGTACAGGGAATCGAACCCTGGGCTCCGCGGATCGAGTAGATATTCCCTCAATGAATGAGAGCGCGAAATGTTAGCCACTACACCATACCGGATATTGACTTGTTTTGATTCGTTGGTCAGCTAGGACAACTAAGAGCCTGATCCAGGGCGCAAGCAGGGAGTTGCCGTCGTATCGTGTGTTATTGGGAAGTGAGGGTTGGATCAGGTATCGAAGGTGATGGAGGAGTTAAGTTTAGAGTTGGAGTTGTTGAATGCTAAACCCCGCCTGTAGGCTGCATGGAAGGGAAGGGAAGGGGGCTGAGAATGACAGGGGCCGTCCCGAAACGTCGTTGCTTGGAACGGCACGTCCCATCAGCTTTAGTGCCTCCCCCATTCTCTGGCCAGCTCAAGTTATTGAGCGTGCGAACAAACTTAAAAGAAGCAGAAAGAAGTTGCTCGATTCTCTCCCCAAAACAAACTAAATCTCTTCTACTTTCGAGTTTACCTGCTTGAATTCCTGGCCAAAACTGAAATGCTGAGTCTTGACGCTCTGTGATGGCAGTTAGACTACCTTACTTTTCCTGTCGATCGTATGGGACCAATAGCATTCACTGTTCATCTCTGAGAAAAGAATGATTGAGGTGTCCTAGTATTGATTCCATCAAGTTGCCTCCAACCTACCTAATGAGTGTGGGACTGGCTTGGTAAGAATATCTGCTATAGGTAGAAATGTGTTTTAACATCCTCTCCTTATGTCTTATATGAGATTTCTTCAGGCAGCATATAGCTTTTGGGGCTAAAATCTGTTAAGAAATACCTAAAGTTAAGTATATATGAGTTTAGATAATGGTGAGAGTTGGGCAGTTTTATGATTCTTTAGAGCTGAAAGATGCTTTAGCATTTTCTTATCTAATTCTAGCAAGAAAAGAAGCAGTCGAGACTTCAAAGAATAATCCTTCTCCCTGCCCGTTTCCTACCATATGGATGGGCCTATGCATCTTTGTTTATGTCTATGCAGTCGGGTTGTAGGGCTGCAGCCCAAATTTGTCTCGGAACTTACTGTATTGCTCCACAGGGAGGATATCTCGGCAGAAGGCTTCGAGTTTCGTCAAAGTTAGGTCGGCATCCTTTGCCTGCTGGAATACCTCCCTCAAGCGCTCCAATTCATCATCCCTCAGTCCCAGCCCACGTCTCTGTTCTTGACGAAGATTCATCCTCTCTTCATGGGGCAATATATACCTTGATGCGGCTTCCTGTGTGAAAGTCGGTGATGCAAAGGCGCGAAAGGCTCGAACGATATTGCTATCTGTATTGACCAGAAGACGCAGGCTAGAATCGATCTTGAGTATTCCGTCCAGCCGACGAGTATCGGAAGGTCCTTTATTATCGCTGGTTCGTCGCCTTTTGTTGTTGTTGTTGTTGTTGTTGTTGTTTGAAGACCTAGCTCGTGGTGGGCCACCAGGGGGTTGGCTGATTTTCCTGCATCATCTCCAGGATTTGAGATACCATCTCCTTTGTTTCAGAGTTCTCTTCGTTCAGTTTTTTTCTCAAGAGATTCGAACTTTTCATCGATGTGGCTACTGAGTTCGACCTTCAGACCCACAAAGGCAGACGAAGCTGACAAACGCATTGGGAGATCATCAGACTGAGGCTCCGTAGTTGTAGAAAGCGGGGGACTTGAGTTGATTTGGTCATACTGAGCCGATGGAGACATTGGTGATGACTGATCTACCTCCATGGGTGCGTCAGAGGGGGGACTGGACTGGTCACCCTGAGCTGACGGAAGCGTTGATGAGGACTGATCTGGGTTCATGGCGGCGGAGTTTGAGTCCGAATCATTGGGCGGCTGCGCGGTCAAGTCCAAGTGCTCCCAAGAATCGTCTTTAAAATTTGGAGGACTAGATTGTTCTGGGACGGGCTCAATCCTTCCAGTTTTTCTGAGGTGCTGGGCGACTGCAGTTGGATCTGCCGTAACCGACATGATACATAGAAGATATGGTGATATGGGAAGATGGCGATCTATGGTGGAGGGATATGTCCACAAACCTACCTTACCTACTACCTTAGCAGGAAGCTCCCTTAGGTAAGGTCCGAGTAGCTTTTGATGGGTGTGCTCAAGGTACTACTTGAGGTAGGTCCATCTCGTCACTTGAGGTCTGAAGGTGAAGGCGTTAGGGGGTCATCACACTGGAATTTGAGTTAGGCGCCAGCACGATACCTGACTCCATTAGTAAATGTATTTGAAGACTCAAGAGCAAACAGGTACTGCTCAGGGGCAGCTGCTGTGTTTGATCATATTCAGCAAGTTTGGGCGGTCTATGCCTTGGCCAGAATAGTCTGGTGATTCTTCCATGGAGAATCGAATACTCATTTCATATTCCATTAATCAGATGACAACGCTGTCGCTCAGTCACATCGATACTATAGCAAGCGGTTGCAAACTGCCCTCTTGACAAGATATATGTAACAACACAGCCTAAAGTATTAACAGTTCCCTAAACCTTTTCTAAAACTTATAACAACAGGTAGAATTTGGATGAGGTGCTGGCACTGAGGTAATTTCTTACCTGCCTAAAGGGCAGTGCCGTGTTGTGTCGTGCTGTGTTAGGTCGCTCTTTCCCCTTTTACCCCTCAACTCAACTCAACAACTCACTCCTTCACATCACGCCTTAGAATCAACTTCACCCTTTCAAAGTCTATCGCGCCTGCAATAGGAATCTAATTCTCAACATGTCTACAACTGACACAGTAGACTTGACCTCCTCGCCTCCTCAAGGTAGGGCTCCAATGCTCAATCTTGCGTGTAATCCACTAACGCGATGATGCCTTCAGGCACGGTCTCTTCTCCTATGAAGCCCCGACAAACCCCAACGCCACCTGCCCAAGCGCAACCTCAAGATTCATACTTTCTGTATAAGAAGGAATGCCGTCTCGCATGGATCAAGTATCTTGGGCTTCTGGGCAAAGTCAAACTCCGCGAGGGGCCTGATGGACTCCCGTCCTTCTTTGGCATGCCGCCCGAATACTCGACCTCCCGCATCCTGCCAGAATCACTGGCGGTTATTCAGAAAAGGGCACTTAGTAACCCTAGAAACTCACTCATCTCCGTTGATGACGTCTTGAGAACGCTTCAACAGCGACCTGAGCACACCCACATCGCCTGGCACGCGATCCAAAAAAAGCTCACAGATACCCGTACAAAGCCCACCGTAGCTATCATCAATGAGTCGTTGAAGTAGGGCGTCAACCTCTTCCTTGAAGATCGAGAATGCATCAAACACTGGGAGGCTGCGGGCACTCGGAACCCCCTGGTCCTCTTGAACTCAACCACTACCACTCAGGCATTACCTGGACAGGCTCCTATCCCTAAAGCAATTCTTCCAGCCATGAACCGCCTTGTCGGAATTCGAACTATGGAGCAAGATCCAGCTAGCTGCCCAGGTTACCTCCTCTCCATGGCCTCATTCGAGAAGGCTATCTGGAATGGTGACAAAGCTACAATGGATGCTCAACGAAAGCGATGCGCCGACATAGCGCTCCGCTCCCTCCGGAAGTTCATGGATTGCCAGAAGAACGACGCTATCATCGGAAAAGTGATGGAATTTCAGCGACACTATGAAACACTGGCTGCTCTCGAAACGGCTGCTCTCGAAACGGCTGCTCTCAAGAAGGCTGGCCAGGAGGCAAAGTGAGCAAAGCTGACAGAGAGACGAGTTTGGGAAGCTGATTAGGCCCACTGGGGGTTTAGAATCGAGACTGAGGACTTGATTGCCATGTATAAGAAACTGAGAAAAGAATTGTTGCTGTGTTCACAGGGGAGGTCAAACAAAAATGGCGATATGAGGTAGTTCAATTGATTGTTTGTTGGCTTTCATATATTCTCTTGTGCCCCTGTAATTGAACAGTCCTCTTGTGAGATTGAGATCACATTACTCAGGTCGGTACGGTGGAAGCAAATACTACATGTAATCACAGCCATGTTGAACTTTGCAGGCAAAAGAGGACAACCTGTATACAGACTGGGAGGGTCTCAAACCTTTCCCTTAAACCTTCTGATGACCCTAAGTATCAACAACATTCGCGTAGTATGTATGGTGATTTTTCTCAAACTCGATATATACATTGGCCAAATTTATAATTCTATTTGAGTATTTGATTGCATAATGGAACTCATCACTCAGCCTATTTGATGGAGATAGCTTCAAGCTCCCCACCCCCTCCCCGGTTCCTCAAACTTGCGAATTGATGGAGCTCTTTGGTGGGCACAAGCTTACTTCCTGTACACATGTTGTACTAGTGCACTGGTAACCTTTGACCAAGGAATAATTTATTTAGTTTTTAATGATTGTGATCATCAACTAACTAGTTGAATGAATGTATCTGCTTCGTATCTCAGGCCCCAGTATAATATCTGTGAAACAACATAACCATACTTGAAATTTCGGAATAACAATAAATGGAACCCTTCTTGAACGGCTCAGCGAGGTCTCTCAATCTTCATAATCGACATTTGGTCCACCTACGGCAACATAGACGCCAGTGGCTGTATTGAAAACGGAATCGAGCCAGCTGTCCAAGTGCCAAACCATACCGTCCTTTGTCAAAGACGAGTGGCTAACGCGGAGGCGTAGGTTATGACCACACTCGAAATCTATCCCGCTAATAGCCATCATCATAGCCGGGGCGCTCTGGAACCCAGCATAAGAGAAACCAATTCCACCAGCGTTCTCAAGCCCCGGAATATCGTCGGTGCAGAAGGAGCCGGCAGTGATGCCCTCCTTGCCCGCTGGGATGGCCACCCACGTTACCATTGCGTCGCGAAGGTCCGTGTCATGTCCAGCTTCGACGTGAAGCTGAAACTTGAATGGACAGACATCAGTTACGTACGTCTTGACGCGCCATGGGGAGTCTTTGCCGAGGCTGAGCCCAGTGAACCACGCCACGACAATAGGGGCCTGGCCTCCATCGAAGCGTTGGTCAAACTTGATGGAGGTAGATGTCCTCCCCCCGGCAGACTTGGCCTTGATGTTCCATGTAGAAGCAAGGTCCCACTGGCCCATCTTTATGTCGGGCTCGTTGACCGACGCTTCGAGCCAGGAGCATGCAGCTGAGTAGACATTGGACCCGGTACCAGGGGCTATACCAACAGTGAAGTGGTCTACAGACACATCTTCAGCCGTAGCTTTGACACATATATCAGTTTTGTAATCCAAATCCAACCAACTCAAGCCCACTGCGACACGAGGCGGTTCAGTATAGGACGGCTCGAAAGCCATATCCTGCTGAACAGGGTCGGAGCTGAAGGTATCGAACGATCGGACTTCTATTTGTCTCACAGAATTATCAGTTATCTCTCACATACTAAGACAATGAATCGTTGCGAACATCGGATACCAAACAGAATTACAATGAAAAGTACTTACGGAGCGTGCTGAATTGGCCAATGTCACTCGACCAAGGAGGATAGTTGTTGGCAATCCACTCCTTATCTCCCTTGGACAATCTGGTGTTATTCTTTGTGCCACCAGAAACGCTGTTCTTGAACCAACGTGCAGGATATTCGTATAGCATGATAGAATCGCCGTCGAACAAACTGGCGCTGACTTCGCTGCTCTCAAGTCGTTTAATCACATTATGATCAATTGTAGCGCGAGACCAGCTGTTGGGTGGTCTGCTAAGGTCCTCATAGATAAGATCTTTGTTCCACTCAAAACTCGCAAGTGGAGATTCTGTTTATACCATATTAGTTACGGTTTGTTTATTTCAACATTGGAAAGGATACGTACGGTGTTCGTGCTCACAACCCAGTACGTGACCAAACTCATGAAGCACTTTTCGACGAATGAACTCTTCGGAATGGCCAAGATTGATGTCGAGGTTCATGGTCCTTTTCGTCTGGTCTTTCTCTGAGAGAGCGTCGGTGCCAACGCGAGAGCTTGACTCGCCCCCTTGCTTGAAGTCGATGCGAATGTCTGCCTTAGAAGCATCCATAGGGAGCCTGGACACGGCACGGTATTAGCCGATATGCACGGCTTTCAAGACTTGATCAGAATGTTTACCATGAAAATTTGAGATTGGTGTGAGCGAGCCACAGCCCCGCATTACGCAAAACCAGTCTGGCTATGGAAAGGAAGCTGTAAATATGATGGGAGAAGAATTGTCATCCGTCCGATCTCAGCTAGACCAACAGTTGATCGTCCTGAAGGACAAGCTCGTCTCTCTGGAAGCACAAATCAAAGCACTCAAAGAGACAAAGTCGAAGATGGACGCTGCGTTCTGGTGTTCTATCGGTGTCATGCTCTTGGGGATCGGCTTAGCTATCCTGGGCGCCGCTACTGGCGTTGGAGTTGTTGCTTTGGGTATTGCTGGAGGTGCTCTGTTTGTTGGCGGCCTTGTCACTGCTTGCTACTTTGGTACTCAGTCATTCAAGCTCGCAGGCCAGATCAGCGATTTAGAGAGTGAATCGCGAGGTGTAAATGAAGCAATCTCCCAAGTCAAGCAGGTTGCGAAGAAGTTTGAAGGCCTTGAGCACATGTACGGAAATCTCAATGAGTTTTGGGGCCGCATGTTCAACGCCGCAGAGAACCTCAAGGATATGAATCAAGCGACGGCCTTGCAGATCGGCGAAGGCATTTTGGAGGACACAACTTCCATCGAAGCGTCTCTCGATGTTGTGCGAAAGATGAAGATTGGCTGTGCAACCTATCTCGCCGTCTTGAACAGATACGGTATCAAGCTTGCTGAGCAAGACTCCGATGACGAAGATGATGAGACCGCAGACATAGACGTTATGTCTGCTGCTGACTTGACCGTCGACCCAACATTCAAGACCGTCCAGATCTTCAACGAGCAAGTTGAAAGGGCCAATCAAGCGCTTGAAAATGGCCAGTTTGAAGAGTGCCAGAAGCATCTTGAGACAGCTGACCTTATCGATATCTACACCGTACAGATTGGGGTGGCCCGGAAACAATCAGTCAAGTCCTCAACGCAGCCAGTGGGCAAGAGAACGCTGAGGCAGCTGACCTCTTTGGGGGCTTGGCAAACATCGCCCGCTTTACGCCCTTTGAGATGGCAGCTGGATTTGCTGAACAAGCCTTTTCCAGAGACATCGCTGTCAACACGATAACTTCCGAGGGGCCGAGTGAGGAAGCAGCGGATCTATTTGGTGGTCTAGCTGGCTTTACGCGGTTTACCCCTATTGGTGCTTTAGTTGACAATGCCTTCGCTCGTGGCATCGATGTCAGCAACGAAGCTCCCCAAAATCCAGAGGAATCGGCCGATTTCCTTCGCCTAATTTCGAGCTTTGCACAAGTCAACCCCATCGGAAGAGTAGTTGGGATCATTGGGTCAGCGGCCCTCGAAACTGTGACGCGGGATATAAGTTCCATAGAGCAAGCAGCAACTGATAGGGCCAATGCTGCAGAAGCCGCTGACTTGTTTGGAGGTCTGGCAAACTTTGCCCGTTACACTCCGTTCGGCATCACCGTCGGCCTTGGAGAGCAGGCTTTTTCGCGCGATGTAGAGCTTGAACCAGTTGTCGTTCAAAAAGAGCAGCCTCCAGCTGCTGATATCTTCGGGGTGATCGCCGACTTTGCACGTTTCACTCCCATTGCTGTTGCCAGCGCGGCGGGAGCTTTATCCCATGGCTCAGATTCCCCGGCTTGATTTACTCAGCAGGGGCTCGGGGCTGCATTGGCTCTGTTGGGTACCAATGCACCTTTCTCTTCAAGTCACCCTAGCAGTGGCATTCTAAATGGTATCCTGACTGGCGCTCGGGGAAATGTCATTCAGATGCTCGACAATATCCTTGATCTGACGGCGCCCTCTCAGAAGTGGTTGAAGCTGATCCCGGACGTACCCACCACTGATGAAGATATTCGCAAGGGCAATGAGTTTCAGGGCCAGGCGCTTCTATTCTGCAAGCAGGCTCTAGAGCAGGCTCGACTCGCTAACAATGCCTTTGCCGATTTTAACCATCGGGCGAGGGATGAGCAGCAACGTCTCAGCCAAGAGATCGCTCAGCTCAAGGACAGGATCGGAAGCGTCCATGCGCGAGGCCAAGACGAGATCGAAAGAGCACTAAGGCCTCAGATTTTGGATTTATTCTTCCCATTTGGTCTCGGTAGAGACATCGCCATGTCCCAAGCCAAACAGATCCAGGATCGGATGGGCCAGGGAATCGGTCAGCTTGAATATGAGATTGGACTTCGTGCTCAAGAACTGCAGAGTGGCGACCAATTCATGGGCAACTCAAGGACTTGGGTAGAGCTCTGTGAGCAAACAAGCGGCAATCTTGGGTCTATCTATAACACCCTGATAGCCGTCAAGTATGGCATCAAGGTCGATGCACAGGCCTACAAGGAGCTTGCAGAGACTCAGTGGAGTCAAATCCGCAATCAGGCTGAAGAGGTCAAGGCACTACTACAGCCTCGCCAAGGCACCATGGATATGATAGCCATGGACTTGGATGGCGTTGTCGCCGATTTCCCCGCCGATATTGTCTCGGATGTCGCGCTGGTGCAGATTGCTTCACCAGCTGGACCTTTGCTCTCGCAACTGCGAGCCCAAGTTGAGAACTCGAACATCGTTTTGGGACAATCTAGGCAAGCTACACAGAATGAGCTACACGGAGGACATCGTTGGTTATTTCGATGCTGTCTCCCAGAGAAAGGTTACTCTCAAAGAAGTCATCAGCAGTATTCAGAACGCATACATACAGACAGCTTCACTTCACTACGAGACACTTGAGCATATCAGTTCGTTGGCACTACTCCAAAACACTCGAGCTGATAACTTCGCAAAGGGAAAGATTTCTTCGCACGTTTTCATCAAGGGGATTTTGACTTCGATCTCAATGGCTTCCAAGAAGGCTGCTAGGGTGAAGTCACTTATGATCGGGGCTTCGCCCGAGATCGTAGCCAAGTTACAGCTTGCCAAGTCTTCCATCAATGACATGGAGAGGGCCATTGCGGATGCCAACCTCGACCTGGCCCGCCGCGACAAGGCATATCGCGACAAGGTCACGGGTATCATCGTCGAGGGATGCCTGACTGGCTTTGCAACGGGTGGTTTAGTTGCTGCCGCAGCCTTTGCAGCCTACTCGGGCGTGGCAATTGCTTCGATCCCTGCCCTCATTACTGCCGGCCATGTTGTCTTTGGAAGCGGTGATACCAAAGAAGAGGATGAAAAGCCCTCAGGAGAAGACAAGCCCAAGACTAATGGCGCAAATGGCCATTCAAAGACTCAAACAGAGGATACTGAGGAAACTGGCTCGGAAGTAGATGGCGAAGTTGCGGCGGATAAGAAAGAGGTTGGAAAGAAGATTCCTGTGCAGAAGCGTGTCGAAGCTGCCCAGGACACCTGGACAGCGCTCAGTGGTATCATGCGCTCGGCCAAAGATGCTGCAAGCGCTACTCAACTCGGCAAGGCCATGTTTAACAAGATGAGCTTAGCCAATATGGGGATGTTTGTACAGCTGGTCAAGACTGCGATTATTGTCATGGAACGTACTGTTCAAGTAGTCGAACGTCTTGCACGGCCGTTGGAGGATTTGCTTACGAGTGTTTCTGGAGTGGCCGACATTTTGGTCGACATGGACGCCCAGTGCCGCCACTATCAGATTCCGGCTGGGGGTGTCCCTGTGAACTTTGGGCGACGGGAAGCTGAAGCCATCCAGGCGAGATGGAACGAAGTCTCCGAGGCATGTGTGGCGTGGCTGGACGTCTTTAACACGCAGCACATTTCTCCGATTACCTATTCCATCTTTTGAGGAGGGTTTACTGGCGGGAGGACTTTGGAAGTGTTGACTTTGGGACGCTATGGATGGCATCAGGGCAATACCATGGACCAACGTGCCTGGCTAAGGCGAGTCGCTCGTTTTGTGTTCAAATCGCAGGATATCAGGTCGCCTTCCATTCGTTATGATAAATAGTTCGAGTGTACTTCTGAAATTGCTAATATGTTACCCTCGCTCAAACTCTGGGGTTAATAAGCCTGTAAATCACAATTATATATCTAAAGTTGCTTTCTCAATACGCATCTGTCCATGACTGATACCGATGTTAATAGTAGAACAGTGTCTTCTTATTGGCTGCCTTTTTACTTGTGTTCAAAAACGACGACCTAGATCTCCATTTTCGGAGATACAGGTCGCAAGAATGATCATCCTTGAACAAAAGGCAAAAACTAGACGGGATCATGTATTCCTCTGTGAGCTGTGGTCGTATGTAGAGAAACTTGAGTTTATGTAGAGGCAATTCTGGCCCTAGAGCATGAATGTCTTGAGGAACTACAGCGATCAGGTCGGTGGTAGGCTAAGAGGTTGCCATTGAACTGGACCTAGTCCCAAGGGCTTTGAGGATCAGGACAAGGTGGCATCGATAGGCTGGATAACAAGGGGTCAGTCAGGTCGGGTCAGCTTCACTGCAAGGATCACGATCCAAGACAAACGTCAGACCAAACGAACGACGTCAACCCTAGAACCGAGGCCTTGGCGAATAGCGAGAAAGGATACGACTCGCGAATGCGAAAAACGAGGGTGGATGACGATACGTGATACGCGGATAGTGTCCAGCCTAGTAAGTACCTACCTAGTCTCCGCAGGGGTTACAGGACAGTCAACTCGGCAGTATCTGAAAAGAGGCAATTGAACGAGGAATACGGAATATATCAATGATAATAATTCTGCCTAGACGAGGCTATGTCATTAATCGACAGAGCAGTTATGTGTAGTAATTGTTGTTAGTGGTGGGCTGAGGTTGAGTGCGTGCAGAAAATGACGAGGACCTAGTGATCCATCCATGTTACGTCATGCCCATAAGGCAAGAAAGGTACCAAAAGTTAGGGGTTCACTACCTAAAAAGGGCAGAGCTGTCATTAAATCCAAGCCCAATCCGCCGCCGCAACCGCTGATCGGAGTGAGTGATGACTATTGTGCTACACAATATTTACTTGAGCGCAGAAGAAACAAGTTAATTGTCTCTTGGCTTTAGCTACGTCGTTTCTTCCTTCAATCCTTCCTTTCCTATTTCGGGTTTATATCCACTCTCTTTCCCTCTTATTCCCCTCTTTGCATTTCCTTATCTATTGTCTCTTGAAACAGCAAAGGCCACTCTAGGGCGTCTGCTGTCGTGTCTCACATCCTCCGACTAAAACGTCAACTTCGACTCGTCGTCTATTTTCGATTGTTTCTGTTTCGTCCTCCCTCTCCCGCGGGTTCCGAATTCCATTGGCCAAAAACTCTCCGTCTTCCCCTCCAAGACGTGGCCGGATGAATCCTCAACATATATCGCCACCAACATACCTGCGAATATGAGCTCTTCGATAGATGCTCTTCCCAATGGGAATGATCATGCCGGCGACCATGATCACGTTCTTCGTCCTCGTCCGCGCAAACCCAAACATTCACAGGTCTCGGAAGTTCTTCGCATGTCAACAGCAGAAGATGAGAACGGACTACTCGTACCCGACAATGTGAGCACAGGGACGGCGAGTGGATTGACTAGGTATGATCAAGCCCCCAAATAATGCGCTCAAGCTAATTGTATGCAGTGGTCGTTCCACGCCTGTCCCAGAGAATGCGCCTCCGTCCGTTAAGTATCTCTCTACAGCCCGAAAGCAAGCTCGCGCAGAGCAACGCCGCCGTATATTCCCCACGATCGAGTTTGCCTCGCGAGTTAGCCACTTCGACCCTGAGAGCGACTACCGAGACTTCCATGGCTTCTTCAATCTGTTCTGGATTGGTCTTGCTATTATGGGCATTACCTCCATGCTGCGCAATCTAAAAGACACTGGGTTCCCTCTGAGAGTACAAATATGGACGCTCTTTACCGTAAAGTTGTGGCATCTTGCCATTGCGGATTTCCTCATGGTTGCAACGACTGCTGTCAGTCTACCTCTGAACCGCGCAGCTCGAAGTGCAAAACCAGGTAGCTTTCTGGATTGGGAACGGGGTGGCGTGGCTATTCAGAGCATTTACCAGGTTGCCTGGCTTGCTCTTTGGATCATTGTGCCTTTCTACTTTGAGTGGACATGGACATCGCAGGTCTTTTTCCTCTTGCATACCATGGTGCTCCTGATGAAGATGCACTCTTACGCTTTCTACAATGGCCACCTGTCACATACAGAGAAACGATTGTATGCTCTCGACAACCCATTTACGCCTCACGATCGACGACCAGCTTACCAATACCCGTCCGCCGACAGCGTCGCAGGCGGAGAGCGTATCAACAACAGCAGCAAGAAGCGCCGTCGACAGCGTAGCAAACGACGCCAGCAAGCCAAACGAGCTAATAGCGACGGCAACAAGAGCAACGAGGAGGCGGACAACAACCTCCTGGCCCCCAGTCCTGTCGCAAGCGCCAACAACAGTGCCGATGAAGTCGATGAGCTACGAGAAGACCTCGCCCGTGAGCTTACTAGTCCCATTGGCAACGTCACATACCCGAACAACCTCACCTGGTCCAACTACATGGACTATCTCCTCTGTCCGACGCTCTGCTACGAAATCGAATACCCCCGTACATCCCGCATCAACTGGATCCCTCTTATTTCCAAGATCATTGCCACGTTTGGCTGCATCTTTCTCCTAACCATCATCTCAGAAGACTTTATTCTTCCTGTCCTTCTGGATGCTTCTGAGCGCCTCGATGCCGCCCCCGCAGTATCGTCCGTCCTCGAGAAGTCTCTCATTCTAGCCGAGACCATCTCTTGGCTTCTCTTCCCCTTCATGCTCACATTCCTCCTCGTTTTCCTCGTAATTTTCGAATATGTCCTCGGTGCATTCGCTGAGATCACTTGCTTCGCCGATCGACACTTCTACTCTGACTGGTGGAACTCAACCGACTGGATGGAGTTCTCTCGCGAGTGGAACATCCCCGTATACAGCTTCCTCCGACGTCACGTCTACAGCGCTTCTCGGGCTCGTATCGGCAGAGGTGCTGCCACCGCCCTGACATTCCTCATCTCTGCCATTGGCCATGAGATCGTCATGGCGTGTATCACCAAGAAGCTTCGTGGATATGGCTTCGTCTGCCAGATGCTTCAGTTGCCTATTGTTGTTCTCCAGCGAACGAAGTTGGTTCGCGGTAAGAAGACCCTAAACAATGTCTGTTTCTGGGCTTCAATGGTTCTTGGTCTCAGCATGGTAAGCTCTCATTCCCCACTATCGCAAACTGTGTCTAACAACTTATAGATCTGTGCTCTCTACGTTCTGGTATAGCTGCGGCTTCACAAGCCCATGCAATGAGTATGCTGGCCATACTGAGCGATTGTCATCCGAGTATCTATACAATACCAAAGCATATCCCGCGTCGATCGCCCCTGGGAACCTGTACAAATGGGCTTTTAGAATTGGGAAATCAGGAATGGACGAGTTGGAGGAGAGGATATATATGAACGCTTATCATATACCACATAGATATATACCCCCATAGCAATTGCTGAATTTTATCCTTTGTTTTCGTTTAATAAAGTTGTTCTATACCATTTATTTCCATTTCGCGTCTACTTCATCTCTCTCGTGATCATAGAGCTAACTAGAGTTACACCCCGTCCTCCTCTCAAAAGAACTGGGGAATTATGGCAGAATAGGCGGCTGCTCAAATCCGACAAGTCCGCATAAAAACCAGAAGACAGTAAAAAAACCTTGTTGCTCATAAAAACCGAAATCCCTCAACTCCAGTGACTTTTCGTGGTATCCCGTTTAGCATGCATGGTCATTTAGTCAACCTCCTCCATGGCGCTGTCACCAGTGGCGGCAGCGGGAGCATCGGCGGTGACAGCCTCAGTAGGGGCAGAGTCATCCTCCTCGATGTTGAGGCCGAGCTGGACAAGCTTGTGGATGCGGTCGGCGAAGCCAGCAGGCTCATCAATAGTGAAGCCAGAGACGAGGAGAGAGGTCTCGAAGAGAAGCTGGACGATGGACTTGACAGTGCGGTCGTTCTCACCGTCGGTCTCGACCTTCTTCTTGAGCTCCTGGACAATAGGAGACTTGGGGGAGATCTCGAAGGTCTTCTTGGAAGACATGTAGCTGGACATGGAGGTGTCACGGAGGGCCTGGGCCTTCATGATACGCTCCATGTTAGCGGACCAACCGAACTGGCCAGTTCGGATAGCGCAAGGAGAGGTTCCGAGCTTGTGAGAAACAACAACCTTCTCGACCTTGTCGCCGAGAACGTTCTTGAGGGCCTTGGCGAGGCTCTCGTACTCCTTCTCCTCAGCCTCACGGGCCTTCTTCTCATCCTCGGTCTCCTCGAGCTCGAAGTCCTTGGTGATGTCGACAAGCTTCTTGCCCTCGAACTCCTTGAGCTGAGTCATGGCGTACTCATCAATGGGGTCAACGAGGAAGAGAACCTCGAAGCCCTTCTCGCGGAGAGCATCCAAGAAAGGAGACTTGGAGACAGCCTTAATAGACTCACCAGTGATGTAGTACATGTTGTTCTGGTGCTCGGGCATGCGAGTGACGTAGTCGGAGAGAGAGGTGAGCTCATCGCCAGACTTGGTAGAGTTGAAGCGGAGGAGCTTGGCGAGGATGGATCGGTTCTGGGAGTCCTCGTGGATACCAAGCTTGAGGTTCTTGGAGAAGGCGCTGTAGAACTTGTCGAACTGCTCCTTGTCCTCAGCGATCTCCTGGAAGAGCTCAAGAGACTTCTTGACAATGTTCTTCTTGATGACCTTCATGATCTTGTTCTGCTGAAGAGTCTCACGAGACAGGTTGAGGGGAAGATCCTCAGAGTCGACAACACCCTTGACGAAGCCGAGCCACTCAGGGATGAGGTCGGTGGCATCGTCAGTGATGAAGACACGGCGGACGTATAGCTTGATGTTGTTCTTGGTCTTCTTGGTCTCGAAGAGATCGAAGGGAGCGCGCTTGGGAACGAAGAGGATGGCGCGGAACTCGAGCTGACCCTCAACGGAGAAGTGCTTGACAGCGAGGTGGTCCTCCCAATCGTTGGAGAGAGACTTGTAGAAGGAAGCATACTCCTCTTGGGAGATATCCTGGGGGTTGCGGGTCCAGATGGGCTTCTGCTTGTTGAGCTCCTCCTCTTCGATCTTGGTCTCCTTGATCTTCTTGGTCTTGGGCTTCTTCTCTTCCTCATCGTCATCGACCTCCTCGATCTTGGGCTTCTTGTCATCACCCTCCTCGGTGACCTCCTCAGCCTCCTCATCAGGGACCTCCTTCTCGGTCTCCTTCTCGACGTGGAGGTAGATGGGGTAAGAGATGAACTCGGAGTGCTTCTTGATAACCTCCTTGATCTTGCTCTCGTTCAGGTACTCAGTCTGCTCATCCTTGAGGTGGAGGATGATGGAGGTACCGCGGCCGAGCTGCTCGCCCTCGGTGTCCTCAGTGATGGAGAAAGTACCACCAGCGGAGGACTCCCAGACGTACTGCTCGTCATCGTTGTTCTTGGAGACAACGCGGACCTGGTCGGCGACGAGGTAGGCAGAGTAGAAACCAACACCGAACTGACCAATCATGGAAACATCAGCGCCAGCAGTAAGGGCCTCCATGAACTGCTTGGTGCCGGATCGGGCAATGGTACCCAGGTTGTTGACAAGGTCCTGTACAATGTTAGACACCGAATGATGTGTTCTGAGTAGGAGTTTAACTTACAGCCTTGGTCATACCAATACCGGTATCGCGGATGGTGAGAGTCTTGTTGGCCTTGTCAGGGATGATGTCAATTCGGAGGTCCTTGCCAGAGTCGAGCTGGCTAGGGTCCGAAAGGGCCTTGTATCGGATCTTGTCGAGGGCATCGGAGGCGTTGGAGACAAGCTCTCGGAGGAAGATCTCCTTGTTGGAGTAGACGGTGTTGATGATAAGAGAGAGAAGCTGAGAGATCTCAGCCTGGAACTCGAAAGTCTCAGACATGGTGTCGGGTATCAAAGGGAATCGTGACTATGAAGAACGTTAGTGATTGAAGGAGACTTGGGCTGGATTTATATATGTGAAGTTTTAAGTGTGTCGGTGAGTGTTTGGAAGTATATGGAGGGGTTCGGAAGACTCTAGAACAAGCTTCGCCAGTGATGTGCAACCTTTCCAAAGCAAGCAAAATAGCAAATTCAACAGACGATAGTCTGATGGAGAATTCGAGAGCTATTCAAGCTGGAAATATCGGTAAAGCACATAATCACGAGCAAGAACTCGAGAAGAGCTGGTGCAAGGCTGATGAAGGGTACAGCGGGGGAAGCATCGCAGCAACGAACGTACCTTGAGAATTCGTTACAAAAAGGAAAAGGCTAAAGACAAGTTGGCTCGTCTAAAGTAAGAGTTGAGTCTCCTGTGAGAGAAAGGAGAAATATGCAAAGGCAAGAGAGAGATGAGAGAAGTGTTGTTTGGAGAGAGAAGAAAAGTCGAGGCAGAGGCAGGTACAGGAAAAATATGTAGGCTGGCGGCTGGCCCCTCCTTCCTTCCATTTGCTTCTGCCATTGTGAAGGCTTCCATGAGATTCTACGGCCAAAGAGCCCACCTAGCGCCGCCTACAGCTCTTCCCCCGCCTTCCGTCAGGCTAGCCCGCCTTACTAGGGAGGTACTGTACCTTACTGAGGGGCGTTACAATTGATTGTCTCAGGCAACCATAGCAACCTCGAGCAACCCGGCGGCAAGTGGCCAACACTGTTGGTTTAGCTTGCACCTTTACGGTCCAACCGTGACCGATACCTACAACAATGCTTACCCCAAAAATCACAACGTGGAAGAGTCTAGCAAATGCTGGCCAATCATTCGAAACAGATCCAGTCCATTTTGCCTCCCTCCCGAGCTTGATGTGCATCGCCTCAAATGCCCATCTTTTGCGAATTCAGGTACCACAATTTCTTTCACTATCCGAGTCAAACATTAGACTATGGCGATAGCAGGGAAAAGAGATTTCTCAGATCTACATGAATCATACAAACTTAATTGTGATGGCAAAACACTTGACAGACAGACAAGCAGACAAGACAATTTTCTGAAGAGCCTTATCGCCATTTCAAACGACCCCTCATTCGAGGCTGAAAAAGACCCCTGCTCAAGTTCCTAGGCTTTCCATCTCAGAGTCCCACCGCTTCCTGATACCCCTCGATCGAATCTTCTAGCCATTGCACAGGTAGGCTGCGGAAAAGTCGGGACAATAATACCTAGGTAAGGGTTTTATAAGGATTAGGACAATTCACAAAGGTCTTAGGGGCTAAGTGCTTAATTATTTATGTCAATAAACTCTTGGTGTTCTGTCATTTTCTAACTCACCTACCATACAGGCCAGTGTTGAGCTTGAGCATTGACAACGGGGCCAATTGAGGCCTGCCAACACCCAGAGCTTAGGTGTAGCTGTGCTGTGCTGAACAGTTTGTGATTTGTATAGACCAATGAGATGTAATTTTCGAACGCAGCAAGGCTGAGTGCAACTGTATAAATGGCCAAGGTTGTAGTAAGCCGACGGTCGA
This sequence comes from Fusarium concolor, assembly GCA_013184415.1. Taxonomy (NCBI): domain Eukaryota; kingdom Fungi; phylum Ascomycota; class Sordariomycetes; order Hypocreales; family Nectriaceae; genus Fusarium; species Fusarium concolor. The sequence continues at coordinate 90,115 of JABCJY010000231.1, read as the reverse complement.
AAGTGAGGCGGATTGTCTAACCTCCCAGCACATTGGTCTCATTCAGTGCCTATAGGCAAACTTCTAGGCTCAATTGCGAAATCCCGATGATTGCTGCGGCTCTTCTAGTTTGTTCTTCGGCATGCCAGTCGCGGGTACCAAGCTTTAGCGACCGTGATACCCACAAGCATGGAGTCCTGAACCAGCATCCAGACGGGCTGCCTCCATTGCTATTCCGAGTACAGTCTATTCCTTGTCATTGATCATGAATCTTCGAGAATACGCAGCAACTCCATGCTCTCCACCAAGCCTTATATCCCATGTTATACAGGTTTACTATACACTCTAACCAGCTTTTAATACAATCACTTACATCTCCAACACCCCTCCAACCTGTCTATACTTTCTATCCGCATACACGAGCCCAAACTCCTCATCCTCCTCTTCACCAATCCTTACCATCTCTACAACTTCTCCCACCACAATGACATGATCTCTCACCCTCACTAGTCCCCCTTCCGGAGCATCTTTGAGCACCTTACATCTAAGGGCAAACATGACGCCGTCCTCGTTCAACACAGGCGCATCCTCGCTCTCTTGAGTATAATCCGCCCCCTCGAATACATTCCCGCCAAAATTTCCTTTTGTAAAATGACTCGCGACATTTGCGCCGCTCTCATCCCCAGATAGCACGTGTACGTTGAAACCCCCGCTTGCTCTTATAGCATCCAGTGTTCTGCTCGGCGTGGCAATGTTGAATGTTACGAGCGGCGTGGGTGAGAGTGTTAATGATGTGAAAGACGACATTGTCATGGCCCGAGGGCCGTCGCCGGGTTGGTTGGATGTGCATACGACGACGCTGTGTGGGAGGAGACGCATGATAGAGCGGAGTTGTTCGGGGAGAGGGACTTGTTTTGTCGGATGAACGGTTGGAGGTTTGGCCGGAGATGTATGCCATGATGTTGAAGTCGTTGAGGTATGGTTTCTTCTATCTATTATACACCATTAGCTAGGTAAAGTACCGAGTATGTGACGAGTAACACTCACGACATAGAGGCCATTGCCACGAACAAGGCCTCGATATTGACTCCGTAGACCTCTCATAACCCTTCCGTCCGTTCACTGCACTCCTCAGGCACCCAGTATTCCGTAAAGAGCTCAATTCTCTGGTCCCGCCTCTCGTCATGACAAGTGCTGTCACAGCGCCATTGCGCAGCGCTTGAGAGCTCTTCATTGCCCACCACAGCGCATTATCGACAAAAGCATTCGAGAAAGACTCAAATCGAACGTAACAGGGACGCAAAAGTACCCTGTAAAAAGAGCCTTTTATTTCACTCGTTCGTAGTCGGAGGCCGAGCCGGTCTAGAAATGACGAAGGACGATTGAACTTTCTTATCGATAAGCCCCAAAACCCCTGCTTGGTGTACCCGCACTCGGACCTCGCATCCTAAATTTTACCGGTCAACTTCAAGCCATCTGAAGCTTCACCACCAGTCCACAGTCGTCAATCGCTGGATACCCTGTCTTCAGGACCGTCAATTCGTCTCCTCCGGCTTCGCTCATAGCAGAGGCTCCCTTCACAATGGTCAAACTCACCATCTCGCCGGCGACACTCTCGCCCATCCGAACAACACTCTCAACACCATCATGCTCACCAACCCGCCTCTCCCTCGGCCAAGTGCGTCATGCGACTTTCATTCCCCGACCTCGTCGACCATACACATTCACCCAACTTGTTACTCTATCCGACGGCTCCTCATACACCACACGAACCACCTCACCGCTACCCATCTACCGCGCCACAAAGGACACACGCAACACACTACTGTGGCAGCCATCTGAGAAGTCACTCAAGAACGTCGAGCTGGATGAGGCCGGTAAACTGGCTGCTTTCCGAGAGCGATTCGGTCGTGCCTACGATGCTTCCCATGCTGAGGAGGGTGAGGGAGCTGCCGAGACAGCTGATGAAGGCTATGCGGATCTTATTACTGGATATGCGCCTGCACAAGATGCGAACGCTATGAGAGATTCAGGACCTAAGAAGCAGGCTAAGAAGAGAAAGTAAACAAAGATATAATATCTTTGTTAAATAGAGGAGGAACCACTACCACATACGCCATGATGAACCCCAAATAAGCCTGGGACTACAAATGAGTCTTGTATAAAGTACTATTGACGAGGACCGAGAATTGGAAGCATGAGGTGGATGGGGGTGGTTCGATATGTACAACAGTTATAAAGCCCCCGAGGCTTGTAAGATATAAAAATACGTGTTTCCGATTCTCGGAATTGGTCAATAGTCAAACATCTCTGCAGACGTGGATGTGATTCTTTCCACTTCAAGAACTCAACTCAACCGCATCGCTACCAGATGGAACCGTGATAATAAACTGTGGACACCTGCGACTGGGCCATCTAATCCGAGTCTTCGTCTATCCTTGCTCGAGCACGGTCGACAGCAGTATCACCCCCCTTTTGCTGTTGCTGCTGCTGCTGATATACTGGGGGTCTATAAAACACCGACTCATCGTCCTCAGCGTCAAGCTGCATCAAGAATGTCTCCCACTTCTCAATAAGCTGCATCTTGTTAGTACTCGTCTTTATCGTCTATTTTATTGTACTCACCTCCTTTTGCGCCTCAACTGCGCTCTCAAGGAATGTCTCAACTCCGCTCTTAAAATCCTCAACCTTCTCCTTCTCAAATCGATCAAGCTCGCTTCTCATCAATCGTCCCATATCCTCGAAAAGAAGCCTAGCTTGGTGTACCTTGCGCTCTGACTCGCCGACTTCAGCGCCCATTTGGTTGAGTCGGTCTTGCTGACTCTTTCCTTGTCTCAAGAGTTTGTCCTGGGTAGCCTTCTTCTTTTGCAATTCCGATTCAGCTGCATGCCATGAATAGAAAGCCTTTTGTCGCTGGCCAAAGGCCTGTTTAACTGAGCCAATCAGGCGAATGTACTCTTCAAGGATGATACCAAACGTTAAAACGTCCTGCTGGGCCTGGCGATCGTAGACATCTCGGATGGTAAGCTGAAGATCAGAAAGAGCGTCGAGGGGGCCTGATAGTGATGGCGACAGTTCAACAGTGGAAAGCGCATGAAGAGAAGCCGAAAAGTCTCCGGCTGCCTCGGCCATCATCTTACGCTGGCCGACCATGGTCTCCATAGCCTTGAGAAGTCCCTTGAGCTGGTTCTCAAGAGCATCGAGATAAACCTTACGATCATGGAACCAGTCATCCTGTTCCACAAACTTGTTGCCACCACCAACATTGATACCCAAAGATCCAAGTACACCCTTGCTCTCGGTAGGAATGGGTTCCCTTCTCTCCTTGTGCTTCACATCAACATTGAAAGTTTCACTTTCCAAGAAAAGCTTCAGATCGGGATCGTGCTGCAGTGTAGGGTGTATCGCGGTCTTGTTCAGCATCTTCTCAAGCGCAGCTCGTCGGCTCTCGACAAAGTTGCTATCAAAACGACCGACAGCCTGCTTCTCAGGGGGAGGTGGCACAACAATTCCAGGGTTGTTGCCGTGAAGCGTAGTGTAGAGCCAAAGGAAATCGCGGTATCGGCGCTTGACTTCGAACTCGGGCTGCTTATATCCCTTAGAAGTGGTCTAATTCCGTGTTAGTGATTAATTGAGTTAATTGAGGGCTAGTGCTTCATACCTTAGTTCGAACAGAGTAAACAATGTGAGAACTTGTCAGATCGCCAACTTTGTGAGGATCTCCAACCGTGATCTGGAAGCTGGGCTTGGCAGCCTGCTCGATACTAACACTGGGCTGGTTGCTGCTCCTGACGGCGCTAGGCTGCGCAGCCTCAACAGGTGGAGGTGCGCGAGGAGCCTGTGGCCCATCGTTCTTATCTTCGTCGATGTGGTGAGGATCCGCAGGTCGTCGCTGCTGCTGGGGTTGAGGCATGGTGGTACGAATCACCATCTGCTCCTTTTGCGGAGGCACCGGAGGGGCATCCTGAGCAGAGCCATTGTCTTCGGAGGCGGCGCCAAGAGGACCAAGAGGATCATCGACAGCTTCGAGACGTGTGGGTTGGGCGACCAGGCGACGAGGTCCCCTTGATGGACGAGGGGCGGACGAGGAACCAGAGGGAGCTGGGGTAGACGATTGCGAGGCCGCGCCTTCAGGCTGCGACTGTTGCGATGTGGCCTGTGATGAGTCGGCCCAAGGCGATTCTTCGACGTCCATGGCTAATTAATGCGATCACAAGCTTTGCAGCTGAGCTACTTCTGTCGTGATTTAGTGGTTGAGGTTGATGGAGTGGCTTGAGAGGTGAAGGCTGGAAGCTTGCCTGGAGGTGCACCCACGCAGGCGGACGTCAGCGGAGACGGCCCCACTCTTCCCCGTAAGGCAGGTACGTATTATGATCAACCGACTCAACTTACTTGACTTCGAAGGCCATTGTATAGCTGGGACTCGCATATTGTATTGAGGCTTTTGGCAATTTTTAATATTATTGGTAGAGTTCTATTGTTACAAGTAACCCGGGCTTTGTCTTAAAAGCTGGCAAAACAATGGTCAAAAAACGATCCTTGTAACCTGCTCTCTAGTTCCCAGTTTGTTGAATGACACCAACCTTTTTAACTGTGTTCGGGATTCAGGATTTATCCTACCCACAGTCTATTTTCCCGGTGGTGATGATCATGAATTACCAACCTACCCCGTCGCGCCTCTCCCAGTTGTCTTGCCAAGCTACATACCAGCTATTCACAAGGTCTGATCACCTGTCCCAAATCTATCCCAAACTGAGCGGCAAAAGATTGCCTTCGGCGTTTCGCAAGAGCAACTGGGTCGACTGCCTCGCGCTCCTAACGTTCGGGGTCATAACAGCCTCCCACGATTACCAAGTTCATCCGTGTAAACTTGACCTTCATCACTGGCGTCTTCTTTGTGGGGAACGCACTGATCTGGTCAGGGGTGATCATCACCTCTTTGTTCTTCTTCTTATGCGTTCCGGTGGTGCCGCCAGTGCCAGCTTGTCCTGTAGTTCCAGCCGCAACGCGAGAAGCCTCGCTAACAGCACCTCCGGCATTTCCACCATCCGCTCCTGTTGCTGTCGCGTCGAGGCCTGTCTGTTGTTGGCTTGCCTTTTGCGGATCAGAGGGCAGCTCGACGTCCCAGAGTCGAACTGTGCCGTCTTGGCCACCCGATGCAAGCACGTTGGATTCGACACTGAAGCTGAGTGACCAGATACCACCCTTACCGTGGCCACGTGACCGCTTGATGCGCGTTCCTTTAGCAATGTCCCAAAAGAAGATGTTACCTGCGCAATCGGCACTTGCTAGGATTTTGCCATTTGGCGCGCATTCCATTGCGGTAATATACTCGTTGTGACCTGTGAACACGCGGACGCATGCGCCAGTCGCTACGGTCCACATACGAATCGACTTGTCGGTCTCATCAGAGGCAGAGAACACGTAAATGCCGTTAGGGTGCCATGCAAGCGCCGAGATGGATGTATCATGACCAACCAACAATCGTTGCGGAGAAGCATGATCTTGCATCCACACTCGAACAGCTTTGTCATATCCGCCGCTGAGAAAGTAGTGTCCGTGAGGGCCCCAAAGTGTTCTGAATGCAGGACCATCGTGAGACTTGTACACACACAAGCAGCTCCAGGACTCTAGCGACCATAGACGGATATGACCATCCGCCGACGCAGATAGGAGCAGCTTGGGCCTTGTGTCCATGGCGGGGTTTGACTTCCCTTCGTCGCCAAAGAGCTTCTGCGGGGGACCAGATACGGCATCGGAGAAGGATACGTCGTAAACAGGGCCGGAATGTCCGATGAGCTTGCGGCTGTTGAACTTGGCGTCTTTCTCATGCGCGTTCATCGTAGGCAAGGCTTTGCCGTCTAGCGACCAAACGCGGATGTATGATTCTGTGGTGCCGGCAGCCACCATTTGCCCATCATTAGAGAAGTCCATGCAGGCAACGCTATAGTTTGTTAGCATCAATAAACTATCTGTGTTCGCCTAAAACTTACCTTCCAAGCGTGTTGTGAAAAGTAAACATGCATGCACTGATGGGCACACCCACACCTCCCGTAGCACCATCGATCTTAAATCGGTCACGGTTCTCTCGGAGTTTTTGCATCTCGAGCATGATGTCTCTCGGTCTGGATGGTGGTAAAGGTAACTCGGCTCGGTTGGGGGCATCTGCACTCTCCTCGCGCTTAATCTTTTGATCGAATTCCTCCACAAGCGACGTTTTCCCGGGAGGTGGCGGATTTCGTCGCTCCTCGTCTTCAAGTTCGGCACGCACATCATCACGAAGGTCTGTATCCATAGGGAGAGGGCCAAGCTTTAAAGGAGCAGTCGGGTCAAGAACATCCTTGTTGGACAATCCAATATTGACGCCCGGAATGCCTTCGTTGGTGTCAACACTCTCTATTTCCATATTTCTTGATCTTCTGTAGACGGCCTCGAAACTGAAGGGGGTGATAGGCCCACGAGCTGTGGAATCAACCTGACAGTAAGTTGCCAAGAGCTGTCGAATTACGGAACCTCCTTGGTCAGATTCTCGTTCCAGAAAGTTGAAGAGGTCACCGCTGGCATGTTGGTTCAGGGGAATTCGGTATTTGTTTTCCCGATACAGCTTTGTCATTGGATTCTCGTTGATGTGCTGGGGCAACGTGATGGTTCCAAGTGTCTTGAGATCATCTGCGTGGACTGGTTGAAAATTAGGACCGATATCTCTGAGGAAACCCTTCGCATCTTCAGTGTAGGCATGGTTGACGAGCTCCAGGAAAGAATAGACAAAGACAGGCCAGAGGAGCTTGGACAGTTCGAACTAGAGTCGTCAGCAAAGTAACAGCAGGGGGATAACTCCGGCTTACCTTGTAAATCTCCAGGTTATTCTCTACCCACTCGCGAAGGAGTTCAAATGCTCTTGAGTACTTCTTGGGACCAAGGTTGGCCAGTTGATAGATGGGCTTGCCATCAGGACCCAAATGTTTAGATTCTTGGCGGAACACTTCCTCGGTCCGGTTAAAGCCTCGCTTGAGCAAATAATCCGTCACCTGTATATCAGCTCTAGTCAGTCTTGGGCTCGAAAAATGATCCATAGTTGTTAAGGATATATGCGCTTGTCATGGATGGGTATGTGTGATGTATGGCTAACAAGGTCGCTCATCTCTTCAACGGTCACCATCTTCATCATCTCCTCAAGTATGGCTGCTGACATTTTCTGGGTCGTAGCCCATATAGAGGCGAGACTTTATAAAAAGTGATGATTCGTTTGAGCGGCCAAAAAATCACCGGATAGTAAGGTTGTGCTGTGTTACTGACAAACGATGATGGGATAGTTGTTGATTTGTTGAGATAATGCGTTACACAGAGTCATTCATTAGGTGAATGAGCAAGGAAACAAACCTACAATTTGGTTGAGATTCTGGTTAGACATTGGTCCTCCAGCTGAGCCTGCCTGTCCTGTTGTTGCGGTTGTTGTTGTATGCGTTGGAGCTGGTGGAGTAGGTGCTGGCCCTTGATAGCCTGGAGCAGGGGCGCCTGGTGTTTGTGATGGCGCAGACATGGTGAAAGGGAGTTGGGATGGGAGAACGATTTAGTGGTTGGTGAAAATCGAGCAAGGCGCAACGGTCCACGGCGCACACTCAAAGAAAAAGAATGTTTCAGTGACAGCTCATAACCTGACAATCCAGGCTTGTCTGGGCGTGAGCTCTTGCTCTGGGTGATGAGATGAGAGGTCGCAAACTGCCGTCTCGGCTAGGTCCTTCTCTTTCGGGTCGGGTATTCAGAAGACTTAGATAGCCGAATTATTTGATGTTTAGATGGGAGTCGAGATGAAGAAAACCAAGAAGAGGATCTGGCGGGATCCTGATTTGAATGTAGATGGAACTTGAAGCAATCGAAGGTTCAATGTGAATAGTGGATGCTCAGGCGCGCTCAAGCATCAGAAACCGCGACTGAGCGTTAGCCGAGGATTAAGCGGCGCAACATGACAGAGAACTATTGGAGGCAGTAAGACTTTAGACGGCGAGTCTATTCAGGCCTAATATATAAAATTATGTTAATTATTCTTTCATCCTTCTTCTATCTATCTTTATTCACTGTCCAATTCAAGAATTAGCTATTGTTGAATCAACAATTGAGCGGACATGCACGGACCCTCCACAAGATCTGGCAGTGGCAGTGGGTACGTACCGTACCACCTGGTGGCCTTCGTTCACTTCAACTCACTTCAACCTCACAGGTATTTCTCAATTGTTTTCTGGAGATCTTAATTCATCAGCAATCATAACAATAATTTCTCACTCGAAACTCAACTTGGAACTCAAATCACACTTTATAGTTCATTTGGCTACGCGTTCATTTCTGAGTCCTTTGTTGAGCCCAAAATTCGATCCTCACTTCAAAGGCATTTGATCATCATCACGCACATATACAAGAAGCTTCGTTACATTTCAGATTAAAAGTATGGCCTCTCCAAACGATGTCGACATGGGCGGCTCTGAGGCGTCACGCAATGAGCCCTTCACCGTTCAAGAGAACATCCGCCAGCTCAATGACATCGATCAACAAATCGTTCAGCTCATGAAGCACACTGCCACGGCACTCGATACCCTCACTATACCGAAAGATTCAAAATCCGACCAAACTATTGATCCCTCAGGCGAACCTGTCAAGCCAGCCCTGGACCCTCCTGCACAAAAAGAAGCCTTCAACAAGGCGACTGATTCATTCCTAACCACACTACACACTGTCGACGTCAAGATCAAACGTCAAATTTTTGCTCTTGAAGAGGCTGGTATCATAAGTCTCGCCCCAACACAACGCCAGGAGAACAACGGTCCCATCATCCCGTCGACAAAACCCAACGGAGTTGGAGCTGTGGGCAACATCGGCGCAGGTTGGCTAAACAGTCGGGGGACAAGAGTGGAGAGGGATATGGAGGCAGAGCTCTGGAGCAAGGCCAAGGATCTTATGAAGGAGATGGAAGCTACGCCTGGGTCGAGTTCGCAATAGGATTCAGAAAGGGATCCTTTAATGTTGGATGCAGCCATGGTCAGGAAGCCTGTCACGCAAAATTATCGAAGACCCATCGAGCAAAGACCAGTCTCGACAGAGCAGTTTCTCAAATTTCTTCAGCAAGGTGGATCGTAAGGAAAACTCACACTCCTATACAACAAAAAGCTCTACATTCCTGGAGACTCGAGAACTCAGTGAGGGGGGCGTATGGTTTGGGAGAGAAAGCATCACTTACCCCGGACTTACTATGATACGGCTGGAAAGACATAAAAGGCATAAAAGGCATTGAATAGGCATTCTACAGGGATACATGGTTTGAATTAAACCCGAGAAGATTCTATTCTCATGCAAATCATTTGCTCATCCCGCAGCTTACCCTAAACACTTCGATACCATAGAAATATTGTTGCTCACGGCACATAGCACAACGGCAATGGAGTACGTGTTGGACATTTTGGATGATACTGAATATCCTAGAGATAATCTAAGAGTCGGAAAGTGACCATACTAATCTATTGTGTTCTGGGTGTTTACAGAGAGCGGACCGTTCAGCGCTGTGGGCTTGACAGAAGCGAAGCCCAGAGGGGATCAATGATAGGTGCTGGGTCCGTTGATGCCAAGGCTTCCGATTTCTTGGGTGCGACCCCCCACTGGCAGGGAAGTGTTTGCTGTCTGCCTGATTTTGGGATATATCCTTAGTGCAGAGCAGAAGATCAATGCTCGATGTATATCCTACGCTCTGGGAACCAGATATTTTGACAACGGACAATGCTTCGACTACTCTATATCCGTATATCTAGCTATCTAGAACTAATCCAGGGGCTCATTCTGATTTAAACTATCAAACCTAAAAACCCCAAGGCCGCGTAGATATGGCAGTCTTGGATTCGGGTATATCGGACCCAAAAGACGCACGTTGCTCTATTTGCGGACAATAAAGCTCCGGCATCCCCTGGTCGTACAGAAAATTAGTGGAAAAGGACAACGCCTGATATCCGGAGCAGCCAATCATCGTTGTCTTTAGTGTAATGTCAGGTCTGCCGAAGGCTCCGGAATGACGCCCTCAATTGATGGATCCCCCTGCAAAGGGCGGCTTCAAGTTTTGTGGAGGGCCCGTCCGATGTGGGAGAGGCTGGCGGCCTTTTTACTAGATGCGACACAAGGACAACAACTTTTGAGTTTCCCCAATTTCCTTCCTCATTTTCTTATCTCTTCTTGCTCTTCATATTTGCGTCTCCCTAGAGGAGCTTTATTCTGCCAACTTATTCAGAAGCAGTCATTTACTTGTTCTGCTCCCAAAAACCCGCTATCTCTTCGCTTATCGAGCTACGATACTCTAGCGACTTCTGCTTACAATCATCGTCTGAACGCCGCTAGATCATTGACGATCCCCCACCGACGGCTGCTGCGACGGAAAAGACGACATTATACAGGAAATCCGGGTGCGATACGGCCATGATTGGCAGCTATAAGTCGAAGGCTCTTGCGCCTTCGCTATCCAAGGTTGCAACAATTGCGCTTCTTGTAGCAACTACACAAGCCCACGACCATGATACAAGCCATATTCCTGAAGGCGAGACGGTTTCTGTAGAACCTCTGGTACGTCTTGCAGCCAACACGATTCGAACTAGCGACTGACGACAGCAGGATACGGTATTATGGATTCACATCTTCATTCAAATGCTAGCCTACGGCGTTATCTTCCCAACTGGAATGGTTTTAGGTGTAAGTGAACAAACATACCGCGCAACTTGGGCGCAATACTGATATCTTACAGATGACCAAGAACCGATGGCATGTCCCAACTCAAGCTGTTGGCACGATCCTCGCTATTCTTGGCTTCTTCCTTGGCCATGCGCATAAGGGTCGCGAGTTCATTCCGAATCACGTCCATGGCAAATTTGCGCACATTCTCCAGCTTCTTCTTGCTGCGCAGGTTGTTCTTGGACTCTATCTCAAGGGACACTGGGAGAAGGGTATCAATGGCAAGATCCGAAAGCTGATTCGCCCATGCCACTCCTTCATTGGCAAGCTCATGCCCGTGATGTCATGGACACAAATGATCTTTGGTGGAATCACAGCACTTGGCTTTTGTCAGGGAGATCACACCGGTCAATGCGCTGCTCACTTCATTATGGGCGGTGCTTTTATCGCCTACGGAATTCTCCTTACCATTATCCTCGTGGTTGGCCAGCTCTGGGTCCGACGACAAGGTCGATCTCAAGAGTTCTATGACAGCGTTGCCATTGCCGCCTGGGGTTGTGTCAACACCTTTACCGAGCACCGCTGGGGTACCGATTGGGTCAAGAACGATTGGCAACACACGACAATGGGCATCATTTGGTGGTGTGCTGGTCTGGCTGGTATCTGGCTGAGCAAGGACCGCGATGGAAACCCCAAGCGCAACTTTATCCCCGGCTTCGTCATTTTCCTTACAGGTTGGGCCATGTCTGCTCATCCTCAGGAACTGATGGTCAGCGCTGCTACGCATACTATGTTTGGATACACTCTTATGGTTGTTGGTATTACTCGAATCATCGAGATCGCTTTTGTTCTTCGAGATGCCCATTCCTTGACAGAGGATGGCCGAACCGCAAACAGCTTCCAGTTTGTTCCCGTTTTTGTAAGTTGAAACCCAGTCAGTGATACTCACCATCAACTAACATCTCTAGTTCATGTACGCCGCTGGCTTCCTTTTCATGGGTGCTACTGAGGAGCAAATGAGTCTTGTCGCCGGCTCCTCTATGGACCATGTCTCATACATCCTCATCACATATTCGCTCGCTTCCATTATGTTTCTCTTCGTCAACATGCTTATTGGTCTCTGGGACCGCCTCGCTCACCCTGTATTGGACACCAAGGAGCTTGGTAACAACCACTACGCCAGCAGTCTGGGTGTGGAAAACGGTCAACTTCGAGATGCCCAAGAGTTCGAATTGGATGGATTGATGAGTGACGACGATGACGACCCCGGCCAACGAATGCTCGGCAACAGCGAAGATAGTGCAGCTACTGTTGGAAGAAACCACCAGACTCGTGCTTGAGGTGGCGCATATGATCTCTTGTGGTTCGTATAATTTGTGGACGACCTTGGTATGTGTATATCAAGAATATTCATAAGGGTTTCTGGCATATAATGCTACAACGATTCATTAGTGGGCTTTTAAATGGCATGGGAAAGCGGTATCTTCTGAACTGTATTAGACACACATTTTAGGCGCATAATTTATCATGACATATAACGAGTCTTAGCCCGTCGCATATTCCTTGGTTCTATTGCTAGGCAAAGTCATGGATATGCAATAGCTCTGAAACTTTTGACAAAGTCCGACGAACTCTTGATCATAGCGGGAAGGATGAAATCAGGGTCCAAAGGGTTTTATATTCGATGGATGATGGTGTGGAGGGGAGATGAAAACGCCAAGAACAGAGCATTGAGCTTTCTTTGCACTATATATTGTTTATTACGCTAAAATAACGTATAATAAAAACTGAAGCACTGGAGACTCTACAGCGTCTTAAGATCTGACATAATCTATTTATGATATTGGTCTTATGTCGAACGAAACTCCATGTTTTCTTTTTGGAGGAGGCGTTCTGGGCCATGCACGTCTGCCGATCTGTATAGCGGGGCACACCTTAGCGCATCTCTCACCGAGCACTCACCGAGATTTTTGACCCCAGATTTAAAAAAAGTTGCGACCTCTTATCGCAAATTTCTATCACCACCGCAACCACTTCTCACAATGCCGTCCGTCAGCAATCCCAACGGCCCTTCCAAGAACCGTCTTGCGGCGCGTGCCTCCAAGGCCCGCAAGGAGCGACGCAAGCGATCCGAAGCACCCAAGGACAAGGTTGCAAAGGCCGATACTACACGAGGCGCACGAAAGGGTCTCTTGCCTACGAGTGGTCCCAGAGCCAAGATGAGTGCTAAGAAGGCGCGCAAGATGGAGAAGAGAGCGGCACATGCACTAAAGAGAAAGATGGAGGCGGATGGCGAGGCGGAGATGAAGGGTAAGTGCTTGAATGAGAAGGGTTGAAGTTGGAAGCTAATTTGGTGTAGATGCGCCTGAGGTTGAGGGTGAGGAGAAGGTTGAGGAGGTTGAGATGGGTGATATTCAGTAAGGAAAATTCGATTTGAGGGAAAAAGGACAACGACGAACGAGCGAACACGCAACTGGACGACATCGAGTCCCCATAAGAGAAGCTGCTGCGACAGCGACACGATTTGAAGTTACTCTACTACGAGACGAACCCGGCGGCCAAAATGAAACGCCATTACCAAAAGCATTCGTGATATCGAGGATTGGGAGAGGCTGGAGTATGACTACGGACGACAAGAAGGAAACAAAGAGAATCTTGCACTCCAGTTCCCATTCAGCAAATGGCTAGGGTCGCAAAGACGCATATCAAGGGAAAATTCCCCTAGATCTTTTGAGATTAATGAAAATTATGATATTTCTCAACCGTTGATCTTTTCGAGTCACGATCTCTGCTATATGAATATCTTGTTGGTGTTGCTAATTAGATATCTTTGCCTTCAACAATGGGAGAATCTTGCCACAGCAGCCAGCTTCACGCCTTTTGTTCCGCTCTTAGCAACTACTCACGAGAGAAAACCTCTTTATCTTATTTCCGGATAGTCTCGGGAGTAGCGTCTTCATGGGATTTCCCAACAAAGGCCATTCCATTTTGAATGCACCAATCTGCGTTGGCAATCTTATAACAACAATGCCTTCTGCAAGCTTGATTCTTACCCTTTCCTAATCCAACCCATCATCTCCATCATCTCAGACCTTCAACCCACCCTTTTTACTACTGCACCCTAGAACTTCACCTCTGGGATTTCTCCCCTCACCTAACCCCATCTTCACGTCAACGGAACATCATCTCACAACAATCTTACCATTTCATTCCAAGATGAGTGCCCCGCCGCTCGCCGGCCTTGGCCGCAACAGTGTTCCAGTCAATTTAATGAGCGCCCATTTCAAGAACTACCTCTTCTACAGCTCCAACCACCGCTTGGAGGAAGCCAAAGAAAAAGGTCTCGACCTCGACGACATTTTCTTTGGAAGCGACTGCCTCCCTACATGGAATGATCGTGCCTGGGACCCCGCACAAGAATATCTTCACGACGTTATTCAAGCTCAACTCTACAGCCACGAAGAAGCGTGGGAGGCTGGCATGCTGGTCGCTCAGGATGTCATTGCGAAGTCCAACCGCAAACTGGATGAGGCGAGAGCGTTGGGACTTGCGTTGAAGAACATTCAGATCGGACTCAACTTGCTGCCTGTCTAGGGTGCAGCAGCAGAAGAGGCGATCCAGTTTCTGTACCAAGAAGACAACGTCGAGCATGAAGATCTCAGCTCACCTGAGGAGAGCGACATGGAGTACGCAACTGCTTCTAGGGAATCGCCTGTTGACCAAGTTGCAGGCGCAAACTCCTCTGATGCCTCCATGACCATGGATCTAGCCTCTCCTTACACCTCCGACTCCAGCTCTGACTCCGACTCCGAACCCGACAACAATGACGACAATCATTTTGTGATGAGTGATGACGAGTCGTTTGACGACGAGGTCTCTGTTGATAACCTATTCGACGCTGAGCCCCTCTTCGTTGATTCCGACGATGATGATGAGCCACACGTCTTCCACGGCGCCGAAGTTCTGGGCGTTCCCAAATACCTCTCCAACGTCGACCTGGAGCTCTACATAGCTGAAGATGAAGATGAAATTGAGGATCTCCCGGAGATGGAGCTGGCTATCGATCAAGAAGCCTACGAGCGGCTCTTTGGCATTGATGGGGCCATTGATCTTGAGATTGAAGGAGGGCGGATCATTTGTACTGGTGAGCTATTCGAGGAGGATCAAGAGATGATTTTAGATGAGGAGTCCGATGATTCGACTTTGGATCTTGAAGAGGGCGAATTTGGGGAATGGGATCAAGTTGGGGAGGATGAGGAGATGGGCGATGACCTTCCTGCCAATGATCTCGAGAATGCTCCTGAAGATGTTGCTCAGACAGAAGCAGCGTAAGACATGTTCTGGGAGACAGAGGAAGGACGCGAGTGGTGGACTAGGTGAGAACTCATACAGATTTGATTTCCCGGTCATGCCATGCGTCTATCTAGACCCCTATTCACACGGCAACTATCTACAAGCAATGGTTGTCCTACAATACCTAGTTCCCTGAGCAGTACCAATTTCTCTGAATCATCAACTTTTGCTCATTTGACCATGTTTCTCATAGCTCCTCTTCATCTTGGCTGTTGGGCACAGAAGGGCGGAATGATGCCCGCACGAACTTCGACAGATCTGCTACACGTACCGCTGAAGGGGTAGGAGTTTCTGGAGCTTGTAGGATTGGAGGAAGTGAAACCTGAGTCCAAGGATCATACTGTGCTTGTGAGCTCTGTAAGCCAAGAGTGGAAGAAGTTTGTGGAGTTCGTAGACTTTGCGGAAGCGAACTCTGTTGAGTCTGCGTGGTCTCTTGGACCCATGGATCGTATTGAACCCGCAGGTTCTGCTGGATAGGTGAGCTTTGCTGGATGGACGAATCATTATGAACTCGTGGGCTGCTCTGCAGACTAAGAACCTGGCTCATCTGCCATTCTAGCGCCGTGACTCGCTCCTCCAACTCCCGATTCTGCTTCTCTAGCTTCGTCTGTCGCTTCTCAACGTCTGATTTCGTAGAGGAGGAGCTTCGCATTCGAATGGTCTTTGGCGTTCGAGAGAAGGTACTCTTTCGAGGCGCGCTCGCTGGGCGCCTCACGAGGTTGATGCGTCGACCATCGGAAGGACTTCCTGGGGTGACGTAGATTGCTGAACTATCCAATTCCATAGGCGTGTAGAAAAGATTCTGCGAAGTTTGCGGCGGAGTCATGAAAGAGCTCATGCTAGACTGAGTAGGTGTAGCTGAGAAGACTAAGAGTTCACTAGCCTTCATATGCGGACCTCCACGGCCGTGACTTCTTGCGGAAGCGGTATTCGCAAAGACTTTACCTACGCTTTTGCAACCAGACTTGATGCAAGTCCAGCCATGCTCTTCTTTGACATACACCATGCCCTCGATATCCTCGCCCAGCTCTGGAGAACTTGGTTCCTCCGCTAAAGCGTGAAAGTCCGCGGTGACGTGCTTTCTGGCATTGCCAAGATGTTGTATAACCGTGTGGATATTCTTGCACCCAGGCTTGACGCATATCCAAACATCCTTGTCTTTGATGTAATCCATCCCTTCCAAGGGTTCATTTTCAGGGTCGAACTCTTGTGCCAGGGCGTGACAATCCGCGAGAGCATGCTTCCTGGCATTCCCAAGGTGTAGGATGACCTTCTTGTACTTCTTGCAGCAGCGCTTGACGCAGATCCAGACCCCCTCATCCTTGGAGTACTCCATACCTTCGATCTGTTCGAGGGATTCATCGGACGAACTGAGTTCCTCAGCAGCCATCAGGTGTGCATCTGAGTTGAAGTGGCTTTTGGCATTCAAAAGTCGAGTCATGACTTTGCCATATCCCTTGCATCCCTGCTTGGTGCAACTCCAAAGCCCTTCATCCTCCATAACCTCCATGCCATGCATATCGCTTCTCTGCCAATTTTTTTCGTCATCCTCGTCTGAAACTTCTGCCTCTGTAGACTCCAAGTCTTCCTCGGTCAAGGCGTGGCCGAAAGACCGGCTGTGCTGTTTCATGGTCGAGTAGGACTCGAATCTCATGCGATACTTGGGACATTTGTCGTTGATGCAAATGCCTTTACGGCCTCCAGCATAAATCTGGATTCCGGGCAGGACGTCCTGATCGCTGTTATAATCAAGATCATCGTCGTCAAACTCAACAGACCACCCGTTGCGATGCCTTTCTTCCTTCAGGTGTTGGTAGAAACTCTTTGCTGTTTTGAAGAACTCGCCATGCATGGGACAACGAGGTGATGTGCATCGAAGAGATCGGATAGCTTCCTGTTCAGCTTGAAGACCAGGTCCAGGAGGGAGGCTACCGATAAGAACCTTGTTCAGGTTCGCGGCAAGTTGATGAAGGTTAGTGTCTGCGTGGCGTTTGTACTCAGATCTGCACAAATAGTCTGTACCGTGGTGTCGGCAACAGGGCTCCTTACAGACCCATGAATCTGAAGAGACGGGCCCAAAAACATCGTCTTCACTGCTCTGCTGTCTAGAACCCATGGATAGCGTGAAAGCCGAGTCGTCAGTATCGATAATCTCGTCATCGTCATATTCTCGATATTCGTGTGACTCTTGAACATGCCTGAGGAAACTTGGAAAGTTTTCGAACTCTGATTTGTACATATCGCACTCATCATCGTCGCAAAGCCACTCGACCCGGTGTTTGCTTTTATGAGCGTGTCGATCAAGGGCGGATTGAGCTGCAAAGTTCACATGGCACTCTCCACACCTATAGGGGCCATTGTGCCAGCTGCTTTCGTGCTTCTAGCATTCATCTGCGGAGGCAAAGACCCAGCCGTCGCAGTCAACGTAGGGACAAGTGTAGGTGAACTTTTCTGTTTCGTTTGGGCACTCACTCGTCACGTAGTAACCCTCAGGTGCCCTGAGGGGCTCTCCATCGAGTGATATGGATGAGAGAGTGTCTTCACCGGACGACATCATTTTGAGTCAAGTTTGCGAAGTTCAGAGGAGAACCTCCTGAAATCTGTGTTGCTGTGAGCAAGGCATGAGCTTGAAAAGGGACGAACTTGGTTGTGACTGTACCTTTGAGGGGGCAATAAAGTAATACAACTCTTATGAGACAAGCTCCAGAAATTGATAGGAGTTTTGGATATGCCCGATGAGCAAGAAACGTATATTTCGCCCTGCTGAGGCAGGCTCACGATGCCCGTTCTCAGTGTTGAGCGTGCAAAAGAGGGGTTGAGGAGCAAGCGCCAAAAAGAGGGAAAACAGACTCGAGAAAACGGGCACTAGTTCGAGGAGAACATAAGCTTGTTTGTATGAGTTTAGCGATCGAAAAGTAAGTTCCCTCAGAACATTTCGTTGACCTGTGACGTGCTGTAGTGTTGCTGGGTAACTAGATTTCTATTATTGACTCACTGACAGTGCCAGTGCCACTGACAAAGCGGGCAACAGATCAAATTGAGAATTGAGATAGATACTAAGTTCATGGAGGTGTGAATTGTATTTTCGAGTAAAGGGAAATAACACAGAAAACTAAAGGACTGGTTTCGTCAGTATTAGAAGGTAGTGGGAGCAAGAAGCTGACCCCGTAGGATGATAGACCAAAAAGCAAACCATGATTTTCAAGCACACATCCGGTATGGTGTAGTGGCTAACATTTCGCGCTCTCATAACCTGAGGGATTAGTACCGCGGAGCCCAGGGTTCGATTCCCTGTACCGGAGACCTCAATCTTTTGCTCATATCTCTTTTTGTACTACTGACTTGTGTGAATCTTCTCAATATCTTCTTTTCGTCGCCGCGACTTCTGCAGCAGTCTTATTGCACGGACATCCAGTAGAACCTCCCGTTATTCCGACAAAGATCAAATTTGGGGTAGTCAAGTGGCTCCTCGCTCCTCATAAACCCCCTTTCCTATGTGTAGAACGCACTCTTCCTTCACGATAGTGAGAGGATGTAACTTCTTCTGAGTTTCATTTACACCTGGAATATATAGAAAGGAATCGATAACACGAATTGAATTATAGATAGATACTAACTCAATACAAAAGAAACTGCAGTTCAGCAGGCTTGTTCAACAGCTTACACTCAATCACCCCCATGTTTCCTCTTCATATGCCGCTTCAGATGATCACGTCTTGCAAAGTCCTTTCCGCAATGTCTACAAATAGGTCTGGTTAGACTGAGCCCAATCTTGGCAGCTTCATCTGGGTGTTGACTACGGTAGTGTCTGTCCAGGTCGCGCTTCCACTGGTGCCCCTTTTTGCAGATGTGACACTGCTCCGGCTTGTCTTCTTTTCGTTTCTGTCTTCTTTCAGATGTGTCAGTACACATTGCCAGTGAGTGTATAGCGCCAGAGCGACGCACTTCAAATCACACGGGCGGGTGCCAGGCTTCATCTTCGTTCTTCGTCTTCGAGTTGTTGTGCTCGCTGTCTTGTTGGTATCTTTCTCTGGTAATTTTCCAGAGACTTGTGACTGTGAGAGTCCTGTTGGACTCTGAGTCATTGATGTTGGTGAAGTTATGTAAGTCGGTGCGTAGTCAGATGGCTCTGTGGTGTTATATGAACTAGCCATGGTCGTAATAGAGGTAGAGGTGTTATCAATTGTTGTGGGCATCATGAAGTCCCAGTTCATAGGTAACATATCGGGGTAAGTATTGTGTAGAGCAGGTAGCTCGTCAAGGTCATAGAGGTTTGAATTGATTGGGTAAGTATAAGGGTCAAATGGGTTCGTATTGCTTGTGTCTGTATAGGTACCAGTATGTACGTCGGCAAAAGCTGCGTCATTCGTATGGCATGAGGGGTTCAATGAAGAGTTCAATGACAAACTATTCCAATCATCGTTTGTCAGTTCAAGGCTCAGGTCTAATGTTCCGCTCGCAAAGAGCAGATCGTCGAATTGCGTCCGGCCTTCCATCTTCTGTGAGGCTGGACTGGGCGTGCCACCAGTGGCTACGCCCAGAGAAGTATTAATTGTGTATTGTGAGATTTGAAGGCTTTGATAAAGCGGGTGTTGCTGATCCGTACCAGGGGAGTTGCAACAGGACACCTTTTAATGACATATCCGGGTCCCTCATCCGAGCGGGCTGATATTGTGAGTCTCTGTTGAATTGATATATCGAGAGAACACATACCGAAACATTAAAATAAAGAAGAAAATAGACGGGGGTTGTGCTTTTCGCGCGTTGCTGAAGAGCATACGCCAAAGCCCCGGCCACAGTTTGACGACCTCCCTTTCTGATTGTCTTTGCGCAAGAGACAACCCAGCCATAACCAATATTGTCAAGACAACGAGAAAGGGAGGTCGCCAAACTATTGCCGGTCAAGAAGCCTTGGCATACTTGATACTAACAGCCTATCTCTTCTATAAGCCTCCTGTCATTAATAGCCCATTGTCGACTTACGTTCGCGCGATATCGCAAAGATCTATCCAAGCTCACCACGCGTGACAGGTACCAAGCGTCACGCCTGGTGAGCTTGGACAGAATAAAAATGCCAGCACCGCTAGGAAGACCTTAATCTTCCTTTAAATCGGGAAGATCGAGGTCTTCCTGGCGGTGCTAACAAACGGGGATGAATAAGAAGAAGACGAGGTCTAAGGAAGTGCAAAAGTGAATTTGATGAAGAGAAGAAAGGGGGAAAAGAGTTCGCAAGAGAGAGGCAGAAGATTGGTTATTTATACTGCTCGAATGTGACTTCACTAGTAATCGATGGATGATCTCTCATTGGCAGGCTTGGAGGCCTTTGCAGATGTTCGTGAGGGGCACCGTCATATGATGGTCGGCCTCCCACATTGAGATGATTATCACAGAAAGAAGGAGAAGGGAATAGAATAATAAAATTGTTTTTCTTTTTGCTAATATTGCATCTTGAACCTGTTCTTTTCCCGTTCTACTGATATCCCATTCCGACTGCCTCAAAAGTGCTATGATGGATTGAGTTATCTTGTAATACATTTCCATCTAGAACAAAGTTCCTAAGTTGCAATCCGCCCTGGCAATGTCTGTTCATCAAAAACAACGATTTATCTTGCATCCCGTCGTTGTCATTCTCGATTTCGTTGTAGGAAAAGAAAAAGAGCGGGCAGTGGGAGGCCCGGGCTCATAGCCACTTGAGATGTAAGAAGAGACTTGATTCTTCTCAGTCCAGTCTCGCGTCTTGTCGTTTTCATCCCCGATCTCGTTATCGTATTTATCAACAAACGTGGTGTTTCCCTGAATGACTTGTCGAGCTTCGTCCATGCCTGGGTGCGATAAGAGCGACCAAGTTGATGTATCGTATGTGCTTCGGATCGCTGCGTACGAAGTTGAGGAGGCTTACTCTAGTTCCGCCGCGTTCTTCATCCTGCTCCATCTCACCTCCATCGTGTGCTCCATATGCCGGTTCTGTGCCATGATACGTTATTGGGCGAACTCTGCGTGGACCCCGAAGATGTGAGGCTTGTTGTCAGTCTTCCGACTGACAAGAGCATCGACAAGCTCAGAGATCGAGGCTTCAGTGTCAACCCAGATGACTTCAGGCTTCTCATTCGACTCTCCCTCCTCAGACTGTATCTTTTCAGGGTGGTTGTCGCCCATCTGGCTGGTGTCAATCTCGGTCGTGAGCCTGTCTGGTGACTCTGATTTGGGGTACTCCTTTGACCATGGTCTCCCATTGGTATTCGGTGTGAACTGGAGGCAAGAAGCATTTTGCTCCTTGGTACTTGGGATCGTCTCTCGTGGTTTGTGAGAGACGGACCTTGGAGGACTGGGCAGTAGTGAAAGATGCGAGAGCGGTAACCTCTCGCTGACCGAAAGACTGAGTAGCGTAGGATGAGAGAAAGCTTTGGCGTTGAACATCATTGGAGGTAGGGTCGAGGTTGTGATCGTCTCGCTGACCGAAGGTATGATTACAGCGTAGATCCCCCAGGTGATGCGCGTACCGGCTGGGGCTCGAGATATCGACGTAGTTGGATTGCCCAACTGGTATGAACTTTGAACCTGCATTGAAACGCCGAAGGCTGCCCTTGATCTTTTCGTCCACCGCCAGGATGATATGCTTAGGAAGTTGCTTCCAGTTTAGGATTTTGGATAGATCAGGAAGTTGCCGTTCGACTCAAGACTTGTTGGGTACGCAGCTCTGTGGATACAAGGTCGTCGAATTCATCTTGTTCGGTAGCATGGAGATCTTGTAATGCTTCCATGCCTCGTGCCTCATAATTGGAGATTTGTTCGGGTAGACCCGTCGGTCATTGTATCTGTGAGATAGTCTTGTGCTCGAAACAAACCTAGCGACGTCTTGTGTCCTTTCGAAAACAATCTCGTGTCAGCCATAGACTCAAGATGTGATGCTGGCACTCATGTACTTGATCACAAGAAACATGTTGCGGACATCGCGGTTCAACTTGCCACGTCTGTCATTGTAGTTGATCGCAAGTGAGGATGATGATTTGTCGGATTTCGAAATCGGTTAGATCCAAGATGTGATGGTGTCGTTTATGCAGATGTAACATCAACCGCAAAAGTAGCCTCTTGCTCCTTCAGTCGGGCGTGTCCTTGGCGCAGTATCTCCTTGTGCGGCGAGTATTGGATGAGGCCACTGTCGATCTAACGGAGACTGCCGAAGCTGTCTTATTATGAAGAGCAGTGAGCTTACTACCACCAGCCTTGCTATTGAAAGCCGACTCGGGATCCTTTGCGATAAGCTTAAAGGTATCTCGAGCCGCCTTGGCATGAAAAAGGTTTCTTCAAGTTCCTCAACATCATCGACTCGAGCAGCCCAAAGGGCCTCGCCTGGCTCCAAATCCTCGATAAAATAGATATGCCACATAGGGAAGCCATTGACAATGGACGAACAACAACGTTCGTGGTAGCCCAAAGTTGGCCCATGATAGTCTTCAGATAGAGCTTGGTTGGTAGTCGAGATCGGAGGGAGATCAGGCTGCAACCTTTGAAGACTTTGATCCGGCTAATGTACGACACGTCAGGTTCAAGATGCCCAACCTGGCGCGATGGAAAGGGGCCCAGGGTCCATGCATTGGCCGTAGGCCTCAGTGATGGGAGCGTTGGTAAAGTCTGGACATGGTTAGCAGTGGACTGAGAAGGAGAAGCACATGATCCATACCATTGAGAGTACCGGTAAACCCACGCATAGTCAAAGTACCTTAGTGTATAGAGGTGGTGTAATTGATAAGGAGGTAAGAGGAAGGCGCCAGGCTCAAGCCTTCAAGAACCTTGATATGCTTAAAGATATCCCGGGTCACCTTCACTTGTTGCTGCATTTGAACGAAAAGCTTGTCCGAATCGAAGAGCGCCTGGCGCTGCGTCTGGAGGTCACGATAATCCCCCAGTCGATGAGGATTCCCGTCTGCCATGATGCTGGCCGTGACGAGCGGGTGCACGATCGGCTTCTGTGCCATTGCTCAGTAGAGGACGAGTGAAATGTGCCAAAAAGGCGCTGGAGTATATCATCCAAATTCTTATGCTCCTCGCTGCATCCGTTGTAACGAGTAGATACAAAGTTGGGAAAGTCTCGTTCAGTGCTATCAATAATTGAATCGAAACTAATACTACCCATAGCTACGAAAAGGTTTTAAGTACGAACCAATTCAAGGGCATCTGATGCTGGGATGGGTAGCTGGGGTTAACCGGTTATAGAAGCCGGGGTCGTCATTCTCCGATCCTGTTATGTTGTCCAATGGAGGCGAAGATATCTCTCGAGACAGGTGCCGCAGCAAAAGTAATATCGTAAGCCTGTCGGCATGAACGAGTTAATCGAAGTGGAAGCGCCGCGTGTAGGGGGAATCGATTGAATCAGAAGCAAGGCGCTTGTTGAGGTTGTTGGTGGAAGGTGAAGACATGATCGCGTTGTTGTTGAAAGAACTGTGGGGTAATATGCCAGCATTAATGACCAGACAGCCCCTGTGTATGTGAGACTGACAAGGTTGCGAGATGATGAACAGTGATGACTTACATAGCAAGGACCTTGTTCGAGCGGAGGGCATATGTCTCTAGTTTGTGTAGTCGCCTGTACCTCGTCTCTTTCCAAGTCGTAAGGATGAGTTGTAGGTTTCTCTTGGATGGATGTCTGGCAGCGGTTCAAGTGCCGTGCTCTCACGTCGCTTGCGGGGAGCTGGAGGTTGAATTTGTGGTTGTTGACGCACAAAGCCAGGGATGATACCGCACTCTTTCAGACATTCTATACATGTTAGCTCTTCTTACCTAAGTAAATATTCTTCAACATACCATAAGGGAGATAGGCAAAGTTAAAATTAACAGACCCCGCTGAGTTCCGAGTGGTAAGCTGCCGACGTTTCTTTTTCGCAATTCCGTTCAAGATTGGGATTGGTGCAATAGAGTCGCACCGCGTTGCAGAGTATCATCCAGGAGTCTCTGGAGTGCCTCTCATCGAGTCCCCCTGTCGCTAGGCTTCTGTATGCGATGTAGCAGAGAACTTTTAGAATGCTCTGAAGGAGAGCTTGCTCTAAAGTGTCACTCATCTCACGCTTGATCATGATGTTGAGCTTCTGTGCCTTCTTAAAGTTACAGATAAGGGCGTCCTAGACCTCTTACATATCATAGCAGGCATTCTAGATAGCCTCAAAACCAGATAACCATGAGCACTTGCTATCTTATTTGCCCAGGGAGGATGCTTAGACCTTGTCATATAGCTGGAGCTTTGCGACCATCTATTTAGCCGGCTCAAATACACAGGCGTGAGATAGACGTCCTGGTCTTCATACTCCTCTAAGAAATGATGGTGTGCATAAGAATAGAAATGTTGGTGTCTGTTTTGTCAGCTTTCTCCTTGATGTATGAAGAAAGAGTGTTGTTTTTGAGTTGTTTCTCTAGCCAATCCCAACTGTTGATCTCAAGAGTAAGCCGTTTAACTCGAGATATGGTATTTGAGCCTTTTCTTTCCCGTCCTGTTCAATTGGATTGCTGGGAAGCACCGGCTTGTCGGTGAGATCAACTGGTGATGTCGCGTTGACCTCTTTCTGAATCTGGTCTCGTAGCTCTTGGAGCTTTACACCTCGTTGAGTATGTAATGCTCCAGCAGTCTTCAACTAGCTTTTGAAGTTCTCGTGTGAGGTTATCGCGTTTTGTATATTCATCTGACAAGCTTCCTCTTCTCCAGGAGTTGGCAAGGGCTGGCCGCTTGTTTGGGTTTGTTTGTATTTCTCTTCTGCGACCTGGAGCCAAATCTCCTGTGTCATCAGAGCATCGAAGGCGACATGAACTTGATGCAACGTGGCATCTGCGTCCTCTCGCTCCTGGGTAATACTCTATGCCTCTTTCACAGATGTGAGAAGCTCGTCTTTCTGGTAGGTGGCTTTGAGACGTCGTTTGACAGCGCGAGCGATGTCAATATCTTGATGAAAGTAACCGTTCGCATTCGTGGGGTTGTTTGTGCAACACTTGAGCAGACCGTGGGTTGTCTCATTTGTCAGATTGACCATCTTGGTGGAGGCTGTGGCATGGGTATCGTCTCTGTGATCGGAGGACTGGGCAGTAGCAAGAGATGACGATGCGCTGGTGACCAATTTCGATGTTACTGTCATAAGATAGTGGGTGCTGTGCTAAAATTAGATCCGGTAGGACAATCCATTAGGATGCAAATTGTGCGGTTCGACACGCATGGACTCGAACAGAAGACCGTCGATAAAGACATCAAAGACCAGAGCATTACTGCCAGCAAAGAATTCGAAGTCAAAAGAGGCCTCAAGCAGTAGAGAGTACGAGTCCCCAGTCTTCGATTCAATATAACAATGAGAATGGGGGAGCTTGAACAGCTATTCGCAGTGTTTTCGGAGGACGACCTCCTTGAAAACCCACTCTCCTTTAGATGAGGACACTGCAATCCGCGTGCCGCCATCTGACCAGAAAGTGCTCTGACCCGACAAAATGTGAAAGAGACGTGCGATGTGCTTTCATAGTTCCAGGTGATAGAATAGGAGGTACAAGAGGGGGGAGGGGGTGCAAACGTGTTCGGAGTGTTTTGAAGAGAGAGTCACCTCCTTGGTAAACAGTTCTCCTCCAGACGAGGGCGGAGTACAGTACTCTTGCCCACATCTGAAGGAGAGTTCTCAAACCCGAAAAGCGTGAAAGAGGTTGGCGAAGTGTGTGTGTTCGTGTAGTATGGTGGGAGCAAAGACAGGGGGAGAAGAGATGTAGAAAGATGAAGAACTTGACAATGTTGGGGGGACGGTTTGGTATTTGTATCATCTCCTCCCTCGATCCGTCCTCTTGACAGTCTAAGTTATTCCATCATCATCTTCTCTAAGAGGCGTATCTCTGAATCCCTTTTTGGTGGACTTGCAGGAAAGTTGATTAATTTATGGCAGGAAATGCATTGCAACTTGGAACACAGCAGCCCTTCCGACACAAGCACGGGAGTGAAGCCATGATGGTCATGACGTGGTGTGTCAACAACAGTAGCATCCGTAGGGTTTTCCTGGAAACTATCCGTTTTGTATAGTTGAAATCCTGAGGCTGTGTCTCTCATTCGCTCGTTGACCTTCTCTGTGCATAGACACCCGGGCCATCTCCTGTTTGCTCTCGCATCACCAACGCAAGACTATCCGTATTTCTTCAGATGCTAGGTTCCATTGGTTCTATTATTGACTCAAGCTTAATCTATGCATATCCTGGCTTAGATTTGGTCTGCCCAAAAATTGTATATCGCCCAGTGAGAGTATCCATGTCATTCAGCATTACGACAACTGAAGCACCAACAGCAGGATCGACAGAGCAAACAATGCAGGATCCCGAGGATAATAACACATCATCACAAATTGGTACATGGTACGTCCGTGATCACAATTCTCAAAATGACTTCTCGTAAACGCATCTTTCCGTCGGTGAGGCGCGCCCCTCCATATCAAACGCCCATCCTCCACAGCTCAGTCAGTTTAATGTCACAAAGGCGGTCTATCAAAGTCATCATGGACATCATATTCAGGCCTGAGTGTCATATTTCCGTCTCGTAAACGCATCTCCCCGCCCCTCGGATACCTCCTCTCCGCCTCTGGCCTCAGTCCTCCGTTACTCCTAACCAGGCCAGCCTCCCAAACACATTCTATCACCATCGTCATTGGCATTGCCACCAACTATCTGTAACACTCAAGCCTCATCTTCCCGTAAATCTAGGCGTCGATTTCAGAAACGTATCCCGTTGGATGCCTCCCCTTCCCCTCAGATGTCAGTTCTGCGCTAGTCAACCAGCACAACTTAGCAAACACAGTCTACACCACATCATTATCATCGTCATTGTCTCTCTGTAATACTCAGTTCTCATAGTCCCGTCAATCTAGGCTCCAGCCTCTAAACGTACTCCATCGACACGCGTCCTATCTTCCGAAACAAGCCGTCAAGGAGGCAAAATGCACTATCCCGTTCTGTTCGTCTTAGCTGGACAACTTCCAAGTCACCTTCCAACGGCGTCTATCCGTTCATGACACCCTCTCATATTCGTTTTTAGACTATATTTTGGAGTATGGTAACATGTGATGAGTTGTTGTTCGGACAGGGGCCGCGCCGGCGCGGAGTGCTACCAACGTTCGCGATGGCTGTACGAATAGGGAAACACGGATGAGTCAAATAGATGTGACGTATCGGATTAGTCCCGCTCAATCTGGTGGCAATATTACTCCCTAGTCAATCGTTATTCGTCAAGCAATTCACGGCACGGAAAGCTGACAGCAGCTTGTGTGCCTATCTACGAAATTGCCACCATGAATCTGAGACGTTCACAGTGGCTCAACTCCAAGTGCTTAAGGGTAGTAGATTCCGTGATGGTTACCCAAATAAGCATTTAGTCACAATGAGGAACAATAAGTGTGAGGCGAATTAGCTTCATTTCTAACCAAGCCAGGCTATGTATCAGCCTGCCTCGTCTCTATCTGATGATATATCTCGTTCAGCCGAGTAACTAAGAAACCCGAGCGAGTGTGGTATCCCCAACGCCGATGATGATATGAACAAGAAACAAATCATGTAAATGAGGGCCACCAACAAATCCCTTCCGATGCCATGCATGCCGCGCTCCCTGCGGCGTACAATGAGTCGGCCCTGGGTCATAAGACCACACGGCGACAAAGCCAAGAACACACATCTATAATGCAAACTTGTCTTTCCACGGTGATCCAATTCCTTCCAGCTGCCAGGAGCTAAACTCAACAAATAATAATGGTAAAAACAAACATCCACACTGCCCACGCGCCAATCGTCCCGCATCCCGATCGCCTGTCTGCGATCGAGGTATATTTCGTATTTCATAACATTTCATTTCGTAAGGTGTGAAACAGTAAAACAAAAATATCAATGAGGCTAATATGGTAAAAGAAAACCCAATAGTGGAACACATTCGTTCAAACGCCTAAAAATGAAGTCCAAAGACGATATATGATGAGGCCGGCTTAGCTGCCCTCTAGGCAGCATAAGCTTCGCGGTAAGCAGGGTACTCGCTGAATTGGACATCGCCGTAACTTGAAGTCTTGACCTTTCCGGGATAATAGCCGGCGGAGTAGGTAGTATCACGGGCAGGCATGGAGGGGCGCTCAACGACGCGAACGCCAGGTTGGTTGGCATAGTATGAGTAGCTTTCCTCATGCGTCGCGGAGGAGCGTGAGTAAGAGTTCTGTAACGTTGTGCGGCCACCATCAACTCGGTACTGCATCACATGTTCGCCGCCACGGTTTTCAGGGGAGCGATGCTTCTTGCTGCTGCGGTGAGCCTTGCGCTCCCGTCGATAACGCTCGTACTCATCTTCGTCCTCACTCTCAGGAACCTGAGCTTGCATCCTGGTACGGCCTCGGCCGCGGGGATCCTCGGGATAAGCACCGCTGAAAGTTTGAGCTCGGGAAATTCCAGGGACGTGGCGACTATACTCATTGGGCATAGTATTCGTTCGTCTGGGAGGAGAAGTGGTAGGAGCGCCAGTACTTGTGGCTGACTTGTGCATGTGCGGGCGCGCAGTAGGAGGAGTAGCCTCGACAGGGTCATCGACAACCTCAGGCTTATAAGCCTTCTCGCCTGAGGATCCACGTCTGGGCTTAGCTGATGATCGGCGAGCGTCGTCGTCGTCAGCAGCTGGAGCAGCGAAAGGTGAACCAACGGGAGGAGGTGTAGGAGCAGGAGGCTGAACGTATCGAGCAGCATTGTGTGAGCCCTTGCTTCGGGAAGCCTGGATATAGTTGAGTGCGGCGTTGGCCTTATCTTGATATTCATCCTGGTACTCCGCGGGGATTGGTGGCGGGGGCATCGAGCTGGTAGTGGGAGGAACCACCTCTTCACGATGTGTTGATCGATCACGCTCGCGTCTCTCGTCGTGCTTCTTGCTCGACTTCTTCTTCTCCGACTTTGATGAGACATGTTCGCCATCGTAAGTCTCGATATAGGGCTTCGCATGTCGCTTCTTGTCCTCTGTATCTCGCTTCCGAGACTTGTCGCGACTCTTCTTCTCTGCGCGTCGGGCTTCTTTCTCGGCCTCCTTGGCCTCTTTCTCAGCACGGCGAATGGCTTCGTCGGCCCGTCTTCGTTGCGCACGCTCCCTCTCCTTCTCTTTCTCCCGGATCTCTCGGGCATACTCCTTCTCTCGCGCTCGGTCGAGCTCCTTCTCCCTTTCCCGATCTTCACGCTTTGAAGTCTTATCCTGGTACGATTTTTCTCTCCTCACAGTTCGAACTCCCTCGAAGATATCAGCAGCTCTAAGATGCTCATCCTCGTAAGAACGCGAATATGAGGAGTAACCTCGAACTGGCGAGGGTGGGCGGCTCGTCTTATAAGTGCGGTCGTTAGTGTGAATTTCGTATTTATATGTTGTAGGTGTAGGTCGACTTGATGAGGGGCTTGCGGCGGCTGAAGGGCGATTTGATGCACTTGCAGCTGTCTTTGCCCGCATCTGCTCGCGAAGCTCTGCTAACCGAGCCTGATCATCGTAACGCTTTCGCGCCTTTTCGTCGGCCAGTAGTTCGTAAGCGGTTTGAACTCTTTGGAACTCATCCTGCTTTTGGGCCTTTAATGTCGGATCCTGGACCTTATCGGGATGGCATTTGAGAACGAGCTTTCGGTGCGCGGATCGAATTTCGGGCAGCTGCGCATCCTTGGCAACGCCCAAAATTTCGTAAGGATCAGGAGTTGGTGTAGACATATTGGGTGACTTGTTGTCGACTACCGGTTTACTGGTGTCGAGTATAAGTTAATAATTGGGCAATTGTGAGGCTGTTATTGCATCGATCCGAAGGTCGTCGGAAGGGCGAGGCTTTGGCGGATCTTGGTGAGGCTGTCGAGGGGTAAGGCTAGGTTGGGTGGCTTTAATGTATATAAGCCGAGTTGGGTTGCTTTGGTGTTGTTGTCCAGCGATAGGAGGCGGTCGCAGGTTAGGTGGTCTGGGCTTTTGGGGGCGGTGTCTGGTGTCTTCTCTGTCTCGTCGCCAGAGCAAGGTGAGTGGATGCTCGGATTTGCAGGGTACCGTAGAACCAGGCAGTAACTTGTACTTGTACTTGCAAGTGCAGTGCAGTGCTGGATCAAACGAGAGACCAGGGTTGGCAGGCGAGAGAATTTATTTACGTGAGCAGCCGGCTGCTGAACACGAAAAAGAAAGAGAAAGAAAGTGATGATGTGAAGTTTGGTGGTGTTGTTTGCTTGTTCACGTCCACAGGGAACAGAGGAACAATGCGGGAGAAGAGGACCAGCAGTCGATGGGGTATTGACTATTGAAGAACAGAGTAGATGAGGTCACGGGCGAAAGCGTGGCTAGCGGACAACAGGGGAGACTGATTCGTGGGTGCCAGGGTCGATAGACTGAGAGACAAGAGTCGACGATCAGACGCCAGGTTGTAGGGGGTCCACGACCTTGGGAGGGTCGCCTTCTGGCTTTAGCCTTAGCCTTTGGGGGTGCCGGTCAGAGTGGTCCACCTGTATTGTCTGGTGGTGCGTGGTGCTGGGCTGTTACTAGTGGTCGCAGATGGTCCAGAGGTGGTCCCCTGGAGGGCTAGAGGGGTGCTGTAGAGTGTAAGCGGCCGTAGATGCGTAGTGTAGTGTAGGTGGCCGGCCGAAAGTACTTGTTGACCTTGCTTGCTCCGTGGTCCCTCTTTGCGATGGGGTCGGTCCCGTCTGGTCTGGTCTCTGGTGGAGTTGGGAGTTGTGAGTGACTTGGAAATGGGACTCGAAGAGTCACTTGGTCTGATGAATTTGGCCGGTTCGCATCGAATAACTTGGTTTTATAGATTTGACAAGAGAAGTTAGAGTCTACTAATCAAGCTCAAATCGATTGACTCGCGAGGCGTGTATTTGTAACAGGGTGGTTGGGTGACTTGTGTTTTCTAAGCTGTAGCAGGATGTACCTTTCTGTGCCAAGGTTGTGTTGCCTGAGGATTGGTACTGTAAAAGTACGTATCTTTGAGTGGAGTGAATAGCGTTGAAATGCAATGGAAGATTGGAAACAATTGGGTGGGGGGATTCCGTCCCTTGCTCCAAAAGGCAAATCTTCAGGTACGTGGCGAGTCAATTTCACTTTAATTCTGCTTCTAAAGTCGAAAAGGACTTAAAAGAGACTCGAAGGGATTTGAAAGTCGCCCCCTGAGCCCCCTTTCGAGACGCGGCGATGGCGATTATCATGAGCTGACTGGCCTCCAAGTGAACTGATACGCCGGAGCGAGATGCTTGGTAACGGATTGGGTTTTTTCCCTCCTGTCCCGGGTCTTCCTTTGCAATGGGCCTGGGACGAATAGCGTAGCGTTACAGCAATACGATGGAGAATCCTGCTAGAAAAAGCCGGCAATGGAAGGACATCGAATGCCTAAGGTCCCGCGAGCCCAGCCAGGGACAGAGCAGAACTGCTGGCAACCCGCACTTATACCAGGTTAGTGAGAGGCCCACCGGCCGTTAGTGGTCAATTGTACGGTCTTGCACTGAAATGGCAGGCTCTTCGACCGTGTGCAGGCCTGATTCAACGTCCAAGTGGGCTTGTGGCGCGGTTTGCAAGAGGTACGCGGTCTTACGAGTCGAGACACGTTGGAGTACATACGTATTGGTGACGAGGCCTACGGGGCTAATGTACCTTGCTCGATGAGTCAGGTTATCCCTCAAGTACCACCTCACTGTTTCGCTGGGCGAGACGGGCATTAGCGACGCTGAGAAAGCGGCCGCGGAGCGCGATGATTCAGAGTGAGCCGAAGCACGACGAATAACGGAGAAGGAACGGTGATGATTATCTGTCCAAGGATGCAGGGTCAGATTCGGTGTCGGATTTTAGATCATCAATTACTGGATTTGAGTAATCTCCATGTCCGAAAGAGTGAGAGATATTCCCCAGAATAATTAATCAGTCTTAGTAGAAGGCGATTCCGTAGTGGTGTCCATACGAAAATTCAGTACCTCGTTTTTTTTGGCTATACTAAGCTTCTGACCAAAGTACCGCTTAATTGAAGTGGCTGGTGGTGGCAAATAAGACCCTTCCATCAATCGAATTCTTCGAGATCCGAGGTAAATCGATCTCGGGGCAAACGGCGCGCCGGTAACTAATGAAGGCTGATGAATTGCTTGTACGAACATCGTAAGGATGAGCCACGGTGTTCATGTATGATGATGATGATGATGACGATGATGAGGTGAGCCCCACGGGTAAAGAAAAGGATGGATTATCGTTGACAATGGCTTTAATCATCATAGAAGACCACAGTTAGAAAAAAAAAAGCCACGTAACAGACGGGTTCACATGCAATTGTGTTAAACTATCATATTTCAAGTTAATTAATCACTGTAAGAGCTTAGGATCAGTGAAGCCTCCTGTGTAATACACTCCAGCATTCCTGACTGAGGTGAGGCATCCGATGCTCCGGGTCTGACGAGATCGCCAATTCAGGGTCCGAGTGGGGATCGCACGAGATGTCATTGATCAATCCGACAACTCCGACAACTCTCTTTCTCTGTAGGTATCAGCCCAGCAACATCCTGACATCCAACAATGCAATGCCATCGGCCCAGCAAAAGCAACATCGGTTCTTGGGGTCTAGCTCAGGCGTTCATCAACCCCCGTGATGGAACGGGTCCCAACTGCAGTGAGAGCCCGATCGGGCGGCCTGGAGATGGAGATGGAGATGGAGATGCCCAGCGGGAGGGATGGCAAGGCAAGGCATGGGATGGGAGCGGAAGCGGGAGGGAGCGGGACGAAGCCAGCCAGAGGCGGTGAGGCTGATTGATGATGGCTGGCGCTTCGTCGTTAACTTAGCAGCGAGAGGCCGTATCCAAGCCAGCTGAAGAACACGAGGCGGTGCTGAACACGACTGCTGTTTCTATTTCAGCAGCTATAGCGAGGCTGAATACCTGATAATTGGAAATCATCTCCATAAGACTAAGCAAAGTAGAGGAAAATGAACCGATGCTAGACAAAGTCGACCCCAAAGTGAAGCAACTAAAGCTACTTTGAAGCGTCGCTAAGATTGGTCGCCCAAAGTGCATACATCCAGAGTCCAAGCAACGACATATCACTTTCCAACAGTCGATTAGTTCTCTCACCCCATCTCATTGGATCATCAACACTATGGGCTGACTGGTCTGCTTTCCTCGTTGGGCTGAAAACCGCTGAGGCCATCCGGCATGAATTGCAAGACAGCATCATGCCTGAAGAGAAAAAGATGGCATAAAGTGCAAATGATTCTCCCACCACGAGAACAAACTTAGATCGTCGATCACTTACTCGGTGTGTAGAGCTCCAGGGATCGACGTCTTGAGCTGTTGGAGCTCTGGAGCTAAGACGAGCCAAGCTCCCAGCTATGGATGTCCTGGTGATATTCGGAAAATACTTGCTGTACACACAGCGGTCAATTGCTTCAAGAAACTTGCATGTTATCACTATAGCGACAAGCATCCCATGAGCTCTTTAGCTTCCTGCTCAGCTCGCTTGATCAAACGATGCGGCTAGACGAGCTCCAGCAAGGTACGGATACCATCTCCACGACGAATTTGTATCTCTCGTAGCGCGCGATTCTATTCATCAGTCTAGCAAAATAGGCGACCTGCTGCAGCAGACATCCCTGAATAGCGACCCCTTGTGGTGTCTAATAGTGATAGTGGGCGCAGGCCATCGCATCACGAGGCCTGCATTTTCCAAGTTGCACGACGTCTCTAGAGTCTCGCTTCACCCCCTGCAGCCCGCTCTCTGTGGATACAGAATCTGGTTGCTGTGGCTTTTTGATGAGTCTTCTGGAGACTCACGATAGTAAACAATCATCAATTTGAGAAGCAGATACGGTGAGTTTCAGAGACGTTTAGATAGATGCCTCCACTGTCTTCGCGTAGATACCCCCACGACGAAGAGCGAGGGGGATTCAATGTGGAGTGACAGCTTCATGAGCGATGAATATCATGATGCGGATGCTACACCAGACAGACACACGAATATTCCTGCAGAAGTCTTCTCTATGGTCTCCTCATCCGATAGGAGATGGACCTGCAGAGACGCAGTGGGCACAGGCTGACAAAGACCAATTAACCTGGAAAGAGAGGTCCAAAGATGGTGGTGAGGGGCAGTCTGTTTCTCTGCATGACACCATCCAAGAGAAGACTCGAGTCCTACGGTACTGCAGAATCCATCACATCCGTCTTTTTGCAATAAGCGCCTGTGTGACGAGCTGTGATGGAGATGGAACAACGAACCACACATCACCTTCTTTCTCGCTACTCAAGTCAATGATATTCACCCGATGCTGACGAGTAACAAAAAGTCAGATGCTCCCCCAGATCAAAAGGCTCGTGGTCATCAGCGTCATGCCCAGGGCCGTTGGTCTCTCAGCCCAACCCAAGAGAAAAAAGAGCCTGATATCTAGCACGTGATTGGCCAGTTACTCCATCTCGGGAAAGGGCGGGGCCGCCAACGGGCTCTGCATCTGATCACATCTGAGAGAATAACTCAACCAATCACGACATGCATCATTGTCTTTGATTTCGTCCAAAGTGAGGGCTTTTCGAAAGATTGTTCAGCTCCTGGTTAAATCACACATTACATATGCTTGTAAGATCAGCTCAGCACTCGTAATACTCTCCAGGTCTCCATTACTGGCCAGGTTACAACCGGCATCTCAGCAAACAGACAGACACATCCTGGGGAAAAGATAGGGCCACCGCCCAGAACGAGCGAAGCCAGAGGAAGATCATCGACAGTTTTGTCCAGGGGGTGGTTTCCTGTCTGAGCAAGGAGCGTGGAGGGAGGACGTCTCTCGTCTCTGATAGGAATAGCAGACGGCAGAGATTGATAAAAGACCCTCCTGACGAGAGCTCTCTAGCCATCTCGAGGCAAGGCCGGTGCTTGAATCTGATCGCAGCATGTGGCTTTGGGGATCACAGGCCTGGTATCCTGGGCTGATCCCTGAGAGAAAACGCCAAAGTACCCTTTTGCGCGTACTGACTGCGTAGAGTGACAAGCTGGGTGAACGACGAAACATCAGTGGCAGCAAGGTTCTAGAAGGGTTCTGCCTCTGGAGTTTCAGAGCAATGAATGAATTCCGGTCCGTCGATAGTTGATACCAAACACGCGTCGTCCATCTTGTAAGCACAATGACATCCAAGACGCACCACGATCATACGGTTATTGCTAGAGACAAAAACTATGTGTGTGGCCCGGCACGAGCTCCTTGACGTTGTTCGGTAGCTTGCGATGGAGGGCAGCGCACCACGTGGGTATGGTCTCTACCAGACATCAATCAACCAAGCAAGTCAATTCTTGGATCCGGCATTTTCTGTATTGAGAGTGATTCAAGTTTCCAAGTTTTGAAGAGAAAAACTGGCTCATTGACGATATCCACCATGTGAGCCCAAGGAACACACACTCATAGACATTGTAGACGTGATCCATCTGGCATCAATTCCATTCATTCCATAGCATGTTCGATCGAAGCCGATTCCGATACCCTTTGACGATCTCGCGATTGGCGATGTCATGACCCCTCTAACACGGACACTGACAGACTCAGACGCGTTAATGACCTCCAAGTCCAGGGAACATCCTGCTTCAGCCCGCGTCGGTCAAATGCCTCAAGTGCCTGTTCCTGGGAAGATCGCCGCTGGCCATGTTTTAATTTTTACTTTTTCCTCATCCTCCTCCCGAGCGGTAAACGCGGGGTCGAAATGGAAGAAGTGCCGTACCTGATCTAGTCTTGTATTATCAGGCTCGAAAGAGACAAAATCCTTGACTTCGCCGCTCCCAAGATAGAAAAAACACGGGGGACTTAGCCACGCTATTGGGCTGGAACTGGACTGGGCTGAGGGTATCACGACGACGGGACAAAGACTGGCGGTGAGCAGGATGGGAATGCCCCTCGTCTGCGGAGCCCTGTTGGTCTGGTTTGGCTACTTTGGTTAGTTAGTTCCCTGCAGGATGAGGTTGATTGTTTGTTTGGATTGGATCCCTCAATAGGTTCTGTAACTCGGACGACCATTAATGAGCAAGGAGAGAGTTTAGTTGGTGTCAATGCTATAGGCACGTGGATGAATATCATCGGATTGCCCTGTTTCACCTCCAAAGGGAGAAGTTTCCTTTGTCTGAAATGCTTGGCGTATCAATAGGGGGGGCATGGCTTCACCGTAAAAAGAGGTGTTAATTGGCATGCTATTGAGAAAAAGAGACCAATGCATTATGCGAATGACCATTCCCGTGGATGTTGAACGAGTTGGTGTTGAGGTTTGTGTGATCACGACCTTGATGTCTTGCTCTAGGGTAGCCAACTTTGAATACCTGATGACATTCCAAGACTTGACGCGATATCGTAATACATCAATTAGAACAAGGTTTCAACTCAATTGAAGGTTTGATAGCTCTCACTACTCCAACTCTCGAATGATTACTGGGACCACGTTCATGTACGCGAATGCAGACTGGGTTCATCCGTTGGATCCGACTACGACTCCAAGCTACCAATGTTGGTTCACGACGAATACCACATCGGCCCCAAGCATCCCCCGATCCAGCACGATGCAGAAGGTGCGTCACAACGTAGCAAACATATCAATAGCCCACAACCACCTGTAAACTTATCAAGAAGCCTTCGCATCGTCTCTTATTTGAGGCCATCTCTCCTTTCCCAACATGGTTCGTTGGGCATCAACACGGGCCTGGGTCTAGGGTAAGCCGAGAGCGAATCACGGGTCATCGATACGCTGGTCGTCCTCCCAGACGGGGAGATCAAGATCGACTACAATGGGCTTGTTGAACTGCTTTCCTCCTGCGTGTGGATATCGACTCTTCATGATTGCCGCGTTCACCACACATGTCTCTCGACGGCCCAACCTGCCAGCTAGAGCCATCTGGTCGCTCCTTGGTGAGGCGGGATCGCCTCCCAACCCGATAGTGCCATGGGAGACATGTATATCCGCAGGGCCGGATCCAAAGGTGTATGGAGAACTTCCTTCCGAATCAATAGAGTTGGAAGCATTCGTTACGTCAGTGCCTCCTAAGCTTGATCCGAACCGGCCTGGATGAGAACCATCGTTGGCGAGAGATGGAGTCTTCTTTCCGGTCAGATCTACCAGGCAGGTTTTGTTATTGCCTTCGCCAGGGTCTTGCCAACGTACGACGCCTTCTTCTTGATAGGCGACGTTGCGACAATTCAGATCCCACTTCACCCTTTCAGCACCTCTTCCGTCGTGAATGTGGCCACAGACGGCAAGCTGTGGCCTCACCCGCCAGAGCGCCTGTCGCAGAGCTTCACAGCCACTAGCTCGACGCTCATCCGTCTCATCGCCGTGCGTTCTCAGAGGCGTGTGCGTCACGACAATATCCGTGTCAAGTGGTATAGACTTCCACAGCGACGTCAGGTCGGATAAGTTACTGGGATTTTGAGGAGCATCGTAATAAAACGCCCATAACCCGTAACGTGGAGAGTACGGCGATCCAAAGGCTTTGAACTGCGTACGTGGCCCTGAAGCAGACCTGAGGCGGATAGTGGCTGATTCGTGAGAGAGATACGTTATCGAAGGCGAAGACGTGAACAGTCGTAGACACTCGTCATGAGACTGAGGATTCTTGTTGTGAAAGTAGAGGCCATGCTCAGCATAAAACTCTGGATCTAGAGTGATGTCATGGTTTCCTGATGTTCACATATAGTCAGACACTGCTATACTGTCCCATAAGGAGGCATACCAGCGATAACGATTTTGGCCTCAAAGTCTTGCTTTTCCAACCAAGCGACCGTCTTTGCAAGCTGAAGAGAGATCAGCTTCCATCTTGCGCTTGACGATTGAGAGCATATGGGCCAGAACTACAGACCTCTGCGTGACTCCCTTGGTTAGTTAAATCTCCAGCGTGAATGAGGACATCACCCTTTGGGAGTTTGACCTGACAGTTGTGGGTGTCTGATATACAGACAATTCTTGTCCTTCTCCTCATGACGGCTGCCATGGCGTCATAGAGAGGGGAAGCCGTTTTTTCAAACGTTGAATTGAACCCAGAAAGTTGGTTGACTTTTTTCTAAGCTCAAGAGCCGAAAGCGTAATCACTAGCGTTTGTAAAAGTGAGGAGTGAGTTCTGATGGATAGATACCCTCAGCCATGCGGCTGTGGAGTTGTCTAAGACAGTTTTTGGTCTTTAAAGAAAATGGAAGACAAGTTCATGTCAAGTGGCTGAGATCTTGTCTTTCTCTGCAAGGGAGACTGGTTCAGTTGCGAGACGGGAGCGTCCGTCAAAAGCACGTTCTTGAAATTGAATCTGAATCTCGTTCCTGAGATCGATAATGTTCAGCGTCTCTCGCTTGTGCCCGAATGCGAGGATGATGTGCAGGCTGCAGCGCAGATGGTGGATCAATTGATGGTCAACACCAACACCAGTGCTGAAGAGAGAATGGATATCGCAGCCGATAACTGTCAACATCAAAGCACAGACAACACTGCATAAGACAATCAAGGGATATATTAAAATGGTTCGGTGTATAAGCCAACAAGGAAAAGAATGCTACGTAATTTTAATAATGATGGAGGCTGCGATAATGAACCGAGATGTTGGAGAAACAAGTGCCGTTGAGGTCTGTGGGACCGCCAGAAAGAGAGAGTACAGTGTCCAGACAGTGTGCCGCTAGTGAGCGCTAGAAGCACTAAAAGGACCCTAATACCATCATCCATGGTGGCCAACTTCTTGGTCCTCTCTTCTGCTTGCCTTGGTTTGCTTGCTTTATTCTTTGTTCTCTATCAATGACTTCATACTCCACGGCCATTGTGTGACGTTTGACAGGTCAAAGAGTCGTCCTTTCGTAACCATCCCCTGCTTGTGGAAAACTTAATGAGAAACTTAACGCCTTTGCATAAGGCATTGATTCGTTGGTGATAATTCATCCCCTGTCAGTCAATCGACAGGGCCAGCTGACAACGTTCCATTCCCAGCACAACGGGCCAGGCTTTTGGAGGGAAGCTAATCTCGGTATCAACTGTTTGAGTTAGGAGAAGCCGTTTTCTCCCCATATTAGAAGAATTATAATAACAGCACGGCACGATGATTTGTTGGGCACCCGAGCCCATTTTTGCGACGTGATGTTTATAGTGCATTAATCTGTGGCCAAGCAATTCAATTCCTTGCTTTAACAGTTGAGAAAAAAGCAATAAGACTTGTCTCATCAAATTGGCCCCTGTAAGTGGCTTCTTGAACCCTGGCTCGACTTATTCCTTCTTGTCATAAGGGGAACTTCCACTCGCAGGCTTCTCCCTTTTGGCTTTTGTCTTTTGCCTTGGGCAATTAGAATGAAACAACCGGCGGCGGCAACTAAGGAGACCGGGCTTGCAGCAGACTGATTGATGACCTGGGGTGTTCTTTAATTGAATGTTTTTATCTGAGCTTTTCTTTCATCAATGCAATCACTGGGGTCTGGCCTGTGGTCATTGTACATGAGTGGCGTAAGCATGACTCCTCTTTGCATTGGACAGGAGATTTATGACCTATATCGGGCTCACTGTAATTCATGACCAAACACTGCAAACAGCTCTAACCTGCCTTGTTAAAAATGTCTCTCCATCATTAAATTCATGTCCCATCGCAAGCCACATGAGCCTTCTCTTCCTCTATCCCTGTCGTTTCGTTGCTGTATTTCCGTCAAAGCCCACTTAGAGCTCGCTGATTCCGTACAGGGGGCTCCAGGGGGATCGTGCCGGCTGAGGGGCCGTGCAGGCTTTCTAGCTCAGGCGCAGCCTTCATTCAGGTGCTGCACAGTGTCAATCTGCAGACCTAACCAACCCCCTCATGGATGAAATCTCCCATCTCGTCTTCTTGTTCTACCCTCTCCTCTCTGCAAAGCTCAGCTCTCTCGGAGCCCGACGCGACTCGATCTTCCCAGCCATGGTATCTCAGTGACGACAGATATCTCTATCTTTGGCCTTTCAAGGTCTACTCCAAATTCATCCGCCAAAAGTTATCTTATTGTCTTCTCTTCGCCATCTACCCCCTTATCACCGGATCCTTCATTACCTACCTACTCTTCGACCCGCATACGCACCGCCGCTTGTGTCCTATGAACAATACCTCTCCTTTAACCGATAACCACCACATTAAGTTCCGGTAGCATTGAACGACATCATTCGCTTTCCGAATACACTCATCTTGAAACACCGCCATTCGTTCGCCGCCCTCCACACGTACTCACATCTCTTATTTCTGGAGGTCGCGGGCGCCATATAGATGGCCACAATGGCACCCGCACCGACCTCGACCGAGAATATTACTCCGCCGCGCAGCAGTCATGGTCACTCGGACTCGTGGGGATATAACATGCCCCAGAAGGAGGTACGAATTGTCGGCGTCACATGCTGGCTGCTACCCCAACGCCTGCAGGGGCGAGTTGCTGATGATTTGCTAGGACTTGGATAATGACATGAACGCTACTACAAACCATGATTACCCTCAAAAGAACGGTTTCTCTACACAGAATGGTAACTCCAACTCTTATCACTCCGGCATGGACCGAGTTGGCCGAAAGGTGAACTCGCACGACAATCTTTCGAGCAATAAGCTTCATAATTCTGTGGATGGAGTTACATCGCGCCACATTACCGAGTCCAAAACCAGCCCAGCGCTGAATGGCAACTCTTGGGGACAAACCTACGGCCCTCACCAGACTGAAGATGAATACAGTCGCAATGCCGTACCTATCGACAAAGAACACGTCGACGAGGGTTCCAAGTGGATTCACCGCGACAAGTTAGCAAGGATAGAGAGCGAGGAGCTTCAAGCTGCAGGCATCTACGTTCCGAGAACCCGCAACCACAGTAAACAACGGCGAAACGATCGAGACCGTAGTCGTAGCGCTATGCGTCGTGGAACTGACGCGTCGGAGAACAGTTATAACCCTAGATCCCGAAACAACTCGCAAGCACGAAGCCCTGATGTCGCAGGCGAATCTTGGGACTTGCGTACTCCAGAGGAGATTGCCGAGGAGGAAAGCAATGCTTATTTCACTTCAAACAACCACAAAGGAGGCTCTCGCATTCCTATTGCCAAGGTTAGTCCAGCGCCCATATCTGTTGATCGTTTCGAGCGCGCATCGAGGAAGACAAGCGGGAGCACCGACGAAGAACGGAATTTGACAAATGAAAAGACTCGACCTGGAAGCGCACACATGATGAAGGGATCCGATGCCATGTCGATCAATGGCAGTCTCAACAACAGTGGCTTGCCCCCACCGAAACGAAGCACTACCGATACATCGCCGAAGAAGACTACGACAGGTCCGCGAAAGACCTCTGGTCCCTCAAAGACAGGCACAGCAACGACGGGACGACCGAAGACAAGGTCTGGCTCTATTGGAAACAGCATCTCCACTACCCGACCATCGACCCGGTCTGGAGAGTTGTCACCAGGAAATAAGGCACCTGAAGGTGATCCTCCATGGATGATCAACTCGTACAAGCCTGATCCTCGACTTCCTCCCGACCAACAGCTTCTCCCAACTGTGGCACGACGTCTACAACAGGAGAAGTGGGAGAAAGAAGGAAAGTTTGGCGATGTCTACGATAAAGATTTCCGACCCCTCAATGACAATGAACTGGGCAAGCAAGACCAATTTCATCAGGGTGATAAACCCGAGGGAGAGACTGAAGAGAAGGAACGAGATCCATCGCAACCAGAGGGCGAATGGCCACTCAAGCTGGAGCCTACCAAGAGTCCAACTCTACGTGCTGGCGGATACACTACAATGCCCAAGATCTCAGACAAGCCTCACAACAGTCCTCTCCCAAGCCCAAGGACACCTATATCGCCCAACGCGCCCCAAACATCAGCGCAAGAACAACCGAAAGCGGAGCCAACTACTGAAGAACCTGTGCAGCAACACCCTCAACAGCGAGTACCTGCCGAAGAGGATAGCAAGGGCGGCTGTGGATGCTGCGTGGTCATGTAAAGACTTTGCCTTTCCTAAACTTCCCACTATCGACCGAACTACGATATCGAGGATACCCATTCTCTACCCCACGTGTCTGACACCACTTACGAAGTTACGAATTTCCTTTTCAACCTGCTTGCATTCAGCCATTGTGTTAAACCGTATCATACCAAATCAGCCTGCTATCTGGTTAGCGACGCAACTGCCATTCCCTTTGTCACACACCTTTTAGCGATCTGTTCCACCCCATCCGGACAGAAAGATAGCGACCTTGTCATCGAGACACAAACTCAACTCGCGGAGAGGTTACGCAAGTATTCATTCATTCACCGATCTGACAGGCTCAAGCGGTAGGCTGTCTGTCTAGCACCCGGTGATGTGAAAGACACCCCCACACGTCTTTTCCGGAGTCCTTCATTATTTGTATTTAATTATAGGCGTTTGAGCTTCTTTTGTCTTTTGATAGTTTGTGGTTTTTTTTGCCGTTAAAAATGGTCCTTGTGATATTCTTGCCAAAGGAGGAGGGAGACATGAACTGAACTGCAGTGGAATGATAGAAGGAGAAAGCTTTGTGGTGAGATTGACTTGGACTTTGAGTGAGCGAAAGTCTGGGTGGTGCTGGCGTGGGTTAGTTCTAGCGACTGGAACTTGCTCATGTATCTTGTTATTACATACATGTTTTGGAGAGAAGAGTTGAAGTGGATGAATAACAAGACGGTAAATTATTTGAGGTGTTGTGATGTATTTTGTGATGGGTCTCCGAGCTTTGCTGTTCCCGTTACAAGTGATTTATATCTAACTAGTTGACAGTCGCCTACATAGGTAGGTAATGTTGAAACTGGCTATTCTATGGCACTGGCAATCCTCGCCTAGCATCTCGACAACACTGAACTTTCACGTGCCTCTCGAAAAAGACGTCCTGCAGCCCTCGTCGTCAGAAAACAGTGCTCAGCATGACGCCGTCCATCAATATCTGACTCTTCGATCCCAATGCGCCTCGCTCTCCTTCAATCATAGAGCTGGTTGGCGATGGTGTGGGTTCGAGGCCTAGTGAAGA
This sequence comes from Fusarium concolor, assembly GCA_013184415.1. Taxonomy (NCBI): domain Eukaryota; kingdom Fungi; phylum Ascomycota; class Sordariomycetes; order Hypocreales; family Nectriaceae; genus Fusarium; species Fusarium concolor. The sequence goes on along the minus strand of JABCJY010000231.1, from coordinate 47,119 downwards.
CTTGAAGAAATCGATTCTTAGCAGCGTTCAAAATCTCAACCAAAGTGAAGGAATTGGCTTTGCGGTTCTACTATGAAGCTGCCGTGGCGTGAAGCTCTTCGCTCATCATGTGTGTGATCACATTTGACAGGATTAGTGTCTTGTGCTGCTGATCCAGTGGAAGGATTGAGGGTAATGGTATTATCGGCGAGCTACAGACCACGCTGTTACTATTCATTTAGAATTACAGCGAGCACAATAAGCGACGGTGGAGTGTGTAACATCAAGATCAGCGATCGCGATATCACTTGGGCAGAGATGAAAATTGTAACGTTGACAAGGTCATATCTCATCTCGTTTCGAGCAATCCATGTCCGGAAAATCCCTTTGTTTATCCATAGGACTATTTTCTGGGATTGTAGGCTCTCCTTCTGAATTACTTGCCGGAATACCAAATGCAATTGTACAACACCACGACGGATGATGGTGATGTTATGATACATAGCAGCGCGGTGCGGGGTAGCTTGCAGTGCTTTGATGCGTTCATTCGCGGTTTATTTCCACCAGTTCAACTATTTTTAGCATGCAAAATGTCACTGGGTAACTTTGAACAGTACTCATCTCGATACTTGAAGACGAAGTGCCTGGTATGAATGCTGAACATCTGAGCTGAATATTAGGTAATTAGAGCTCCAGACAGGTTAATTACAAGACATGCATCATGAAGTTACCCCTCATCAATTGAATTTCGGAAAATCCGGTCTTGTAAACGCCTGCAACGTCATCATTACCTTTTAATTCCACGCGTTCCACCGGGAAAGCGGCACATGAATTCATGCGCGTATAAATGTATTATTCTCATCATCAAGGAATTGCGTACGAATAACGGCATTACAGAGGCGGGTACGTCGGATCTAATGCACTGCGGTAATGACCGTCGGTGGAGTGAGTTGATGGCTGATTGGTTTGCATCATCGAGATGCTGACGTAGAGTAAGATCTAGAGTATGGAGGGAGAGGGGCGACGTTTTGAAGGTATATATATCTTGGGCTTTCGATTCAACTTGAAACTGCTCATTTGCTTCTTGTTCGGCGTAGAAAATACAGGCAAAATGGTTCATCAGCACGGAGATCATCATAAAATCCCTTCCAAGCACCGGATCCACAAGTAAGACAAGGTATCCTCATCGCAACCTCACTATGAGATCTAACACTCCAGACCCGGTGCCTGGCTCCCCGCCGACCATCGCGTGCACAGAGAGTACATGCGCCGCGTCACAGAGCACGCCGACGAGAACCCCAAGGAACTAGTCCCAGTCCTCAAAGAGTTCAAGGAGTTCATTGAGACTACACCTCGCGTGTACATGTACTTTACGCAGATGTTTGAGGAGATTCCCCAGAAACATCCATACATGAATGATCCTACTGGCACGCCGCAGTTGAGAGACTATGAGCATATGCTGCAGGTTCTAAATGTCATTTTTAGTACGGCGCCGCAGTGGACGGATGCGGCGGAGAGTGTGGGCATGGTTGGAGTGCCGCTTTGTGCTATCTTTGACTATCCTATGGGAACGCCTAGGTGAGTAATTGATGAGGATTAGTGAGTGAGTGGGTGAGTGCTAATGAGAGCAGTGGTTATGCCGCCTTTTTGGATCCCGATGTGAACCGGATGTTGAAGAAGGTTCTTAACCATTGGGGCAAGTTCCTCATGGTATGTTCATCCCGATATGATGTTCAAGACATCTAGACTGACAATATGTAGACGCCCAAGTCGGCAGAGGTCTTGGGTGATCACACGCAGGGTTGGTTCGGCCCCGTAGGTCTTTCTGATCTCGTAGAGGTTGCCAACAAACCCAACAAGACCAACTTCAAGTTTGAAGAGATGTTCGAGTGTGACCCGTCAGCCAAGTACTACGGTTATAAGTCCTGGGATGGTAGGTGGACATCTTCAACAATATGGACTATTCACTGACTGAGTATAGACTTCTTCACTCGCAAGATAAAGGACAGCGCTCGTCCTGTTGCTTCGCCAGATGATAACCTCGTTATCGCCAACTGCTGCGAGTCACGCGTCTACAACATCGAACATGATGTCAAACTGCGCGATCGCTTCTTCGCAAAGGGTCAACCGTACTCCATCATCGACATGCTAGCCAACGACCCTCTGGCTGAGAAATTCGCTGGCGGAACCATCTACCAAGCTTTCCTGTCCGCACTCTCCTACCATCGCTGGCACACTCCTGTCTCCGGTAAGATCGTACGCGCATTCGTCCAAGACGGAACGTACTTTAGCGAGCCGCTCTTCGAAGGTGTTGGTCAACCTGGACAGACGGAGATCTCGTCAGCGGGATTGACGCAGGGTCAAGGGTATTTGAGCGCTTTGGCGACAAGGGCTATTATCATCATTGAGGCGGATGAGCCGGCGATTGGACTCCTGGCGTTTGTTGGTATTGGTATGGATGAGGTAAGCACGTGTGAGATCACCGTCAAGGAGGGCGATCATGTCAAGAAGGGACAGGAGACGGGTATGTTTCATTTCGGAGGATCTACGCACTGTCTTATCTTCCGAAAGGGCGTCAAGCTTGAGGGACTCCCTGAGGTTGGCAGGGAGGAAAACGTGCCGGTGCGAGGCCAGCTGGCTGTCGTGAAGAAATAAGTCAATAGCAACGGATTACTGTTGCTCCGGAACGGGAAATAGTCAAACAGAATGTATTACGCTCAAGTTTTCATGACATCGTTACTTATTTCTTCGCATCTTCCTTCATGCCCTGCTGAATCCAGTTCCTCGATCCAGAAGCCTTAGCCTCAAGTTCTTCCTCGGTCATCTTGTAATGCTCAAATGCAGTGTGGCGCGTAGGAACATGGCGACCGGCCTCGAAGCCAGGACGCTCGAGGAGCCTGTAGAGCCACTTCTCTAGGGCAGGGAACTCGGAGAGGTCCAAGCCAGCCCACTCTGTTGAGTGTTAGTAAATGGTTTGGGAGTAAGGGATTGGGGGAAACTAACTTGCGCTGGAGACCCAGCCCCAGATGGAAATGTCGGCGATGGTCACCTTGTCACCGACGATGTAGCCGGATGGTGACTGGGCGAGGTGAGTGTCGAGAGTGCGGTACAGACGACGGGTCTCGTTGGTGTAGCGGTTAATACCGTACTCAATCTTCTCAGGAGCGTAGCCTGGAGATTGTTAGTATGAGATGGTTCAGAATATGAGTGAGAACATACGCTTGAAGTGGTTTGCCTGTCCCTGCATGGGACCCAGACCACCCATCTGCCACATGAGCTGTTCATTGTTAGCATCTCAGCATCGCCCTGGATAGAGACGGCGTACCCAGCTGGTCATCTCCCAATGCTCAGCAGATCCATGGGGGAAAGACAACTTGTGATCCTTGTCATAGCGATCAACAAGGTACTGCAGCATGGCGCCACTCTCAAACACGCGGATCTGCTTGCCGTCCAGCGTATCGGTCATGGCTGGGATGCGACCATTAGGGTTGATCTTGAGGAACCACTCTTCCTTCTGCTCATTCTCAGTCATTTTAATGGGATACACCTGGGCGTATTAGTGGGCTGTGCTGGTATGTACAAAATGAGAGAGAGGATGTACCTTGTACTCGAGGTTCAGCTCCTCGAGCAGAATGGAAGGCTTGATACCATTGGGCGTGTTGGTAGTGTAGAGGGTAATGTCGGTCTTGATCTTTTGAGCAGCCATTTTGGAGAGTTGTTTTCCCAATTGGGTGATACGCGATGTCATTAAAGTGTGGAGGATGAGAGGGTGTTCAGGAGGGAGGGCAGACAGGCCTTATATGATTGACGGTATATAGGTACACAACTACTACGGCATAATGAGGGGTTCACTTTTCTGGGCAATGGATTATTCATAGGATGCTCGGTATGGCTTTGTAATCCGAGGTTGGTGGAGGTTGAACCCACATTGGAGGTCCCCCGATTGCGCGATCACTGCGACAATGTTTGTAATCAACCCGTCTCCGAGCTCAGCTCCTAAAACGCAACAGTTGACGTTGTTACATCCGATTCTTATTTCCAGATTGCGTAGTAGTTTGTCTCTACTGCTGCAGTCTGTTGGTGATATGATCCTATTACCTTTTCTGGCAATCTACGCTCTGGGCGTCAGCACCTTGAATCAACTGCCAGGGATCGTGGATGTCATTTTTCTGGGCTGCGGCTGTCACGTGGGTGTCATAAAGATTAGGATAACTTCCTCAAGGTCTTAGAGCCTAAATGCCTAGTTATTTATGTCAACAGGCTGTTGTTTAACAAACAAACTGGCCCCACTCGGCCGAACACTCTGAAACTGTACTGGAGGTACTGAGGCGGGCTCTCTTGTGAGTGGCTGGACCTGGTGACTAAGTCACCAACAACTACCGCAACTGGATCAACACATTTGAAGCTTAATGACCACCAACCGGATCAATCGCATTACAATGCATCAACTTCATTCCAAAGAAGGCCCTCAGAAGACGCCTTTCACATGACATAGACATGATGTAATTTTCGATTATTACCCCAAATTTTTGGCCGTTAGACAGGGGTCTGGTCTGATCTCTGATTGATTATAACCCCACTCTGAACTCCGACTTCAAATCGTGTAAGTCCTACTCCAACACTTCAAGCAAAACATTCTTCATAGCGACTTTATAAAAGACTGCATCGCCAAAATATCTAGGCAGAAATGAATGAGTCGTAAATTACGTACACGCTCGGCACCATTTAGACGTAGTTTCCTCACACATATTATTGTTGAGCGGGGGGAAAGGGGGCGAGCGAACCAGCGAGCGAACCACGTGGACCATCCTTGTGATAATCAACCGCTGTGCATTTTTGGGGCTCTATTTAAACTTTATTGAGGGTTTAAGTTGGATTGTCTTCTGTGGCTGTATCGACTTTTTGCCTTAAGGTTTAAGGTTATGGTTCGCTATACGCGCTGTGACACTTGAGCCTCATTGCCCAGTCCATACATGCAACGAATGAGGGTATCTCCCTTTCCCGCGGGAGTCACTGAGAAGTTGAGTTCGAGGTTGCTATAGGCAGAGGCTGTGCTAGCCTTTTAGTGACACTGACCGTGCACGTAGGTCTCATATCATTCCAGTATCTTCTCGAACCATCGCGGTATCATGTGAAATACATTCACGCACGTGTGAAGATTAATGTTCATTTGGTGAGCGCTTGTACGAAAACCAATAAAAATATCCGCTCATTGAGTCACCTGAGAATCAGTGCTCGTTGCCTTGTTCTGCCACGTAGGTCGAGCACCCGAATCCTCCTGCAGTGTCGACAAATTTCACACTCTGATCCCAAAATGTGACTAGATTTCGCCAAAATTAATGCTTCTCCTCAATTTATATTGGAAGGGAGGGACTTTGAGTTTGGGACTGACAACGTAATGCGCAAGGAAAAAGAAAATCAAGATATCTTGGGAGTACAGCCAATATTCAGGGGCAAGGCATGTTCGTCCATCGCCGCTTAGATATTGGTCTGTTCTTTGGTTGAACGGCATATAGTATACCAAGCACACAATAAGAAATATTTCTATTGAATAATAGCGAGTTTGAGAAGTGTAATCAAGCGTAGTTCATGAAAGAGATGACCACCAGCTGCAACATTCGCCCTCTGACGCAACTTTAGTCGCCGAGGTCGGGATAAATACGTTGAATACACCTTTGCACACTTACTTTAGATTTAGAATACGTTGAAATGATTGGGTTGTCTAATGACATCTGGGAAGATTTAAACCTTGTTACGCCTGTGAAATACAAAACACCAAACAAGCACATCTCCTGTAAAAATGCCCTTGCCCTGTGACTGGTATCTCCCATCTGATGAATATCCGCAGAGGGTCGTAGAGTGTCAACAAAAATCATTCAAATTTGTAATACGCTGTTTTATTGAATATTGAATGACTGTTTTTCAAGTGATTCCCGTAAAGAAACCCATATGATTCTGCTGATATTACTCTTCGGTCCACGGAACTTTTCTCGACGTAAAGTGCACGCTAGAAGAGTCTCTCGGCCGGATTTTGAAATAAACTCAATATCTTTGTTATGACTCTGCTGTACGACCTGCTGATGGTTCGCACACGTATCCTTCTCAATCTAAAGTATCTCTCTTATAGGTGCCTATATAAAGATGGCTTCTCCCCATATGGATCCTCTCGAAAATCTCTCCTGTTCGTCTTTCGTCTCAACCGAGCAGACAACTTTTCGTCTGAATAGTCATTGTCACAACTGAACAGCCGCTGTCGAAAGCAGACAGATATTGTCACAACCGAACAGTCACCGCCACTACCTAATAGACACTGTTACGACGGAGCAGACCTTTTCTTTGTTTCTTTCTTTCTTTCTTTCTTCAAGTCTTCGTCTCTCCAACCAACTCAGACTAAACTCAACATTCTTTTACTTTCGATCCATCGACTCATCGACCAACAAGCTCAAGTCAACTTTCTTCTTTCTTTTATCTTTGACTCTTCGATCAGCAGACCAAACGTAGCTTTCTTCTTCGATCTTCCACAGGCTGAAACTCAATATATTTCGTCTATATAAGGCGGCTGTCTTCCTGTCAGTACGGCCTGCAAGCTTCTTCCACATCACAACATCACATCACAAAATATTATCCACCACACACATCACACAACGACTTTCCATCCCATCAACATGCCTTCCACAATCTCTACCGTCACCCATCGGGCCCTTGAGTTCAAGGAGCTTCCTCCGGAGATCATCCAGTGCATTATTGACAACATGTTAGACATGAGCCCGGATCTTCAAGACAAGGACCAAGGATCTTGGGAGTGGAACCCTTCTACTCAAGCTGAACCAACATACAACTCTCTGCAGCGATACCAGGACGCCCTCAGCCTGGCGTCTACATGCAAGGACCTTCACGGGCTTGTAATTAACCAAATCTACCGTCAAGACGTGCGAGACAATAACTCCGCCGCACTCATGATCGCCGCCAAACAAGGCAACATGGCTGCCCTCAACCGATCTCTCGACGCCAATGCTGACATCAACGCTGGTGACGGCACTGAATCGGTCAGATTCCACGTCCTAACCGACACAATGAAGGCAGGCTTTAGACTTCCCCTAGATTTGACGGATCAAGTCACTCCCCTTCATTGGGCCGTCTGGAATGGTCATAAAGACATTGTATCCCTTCTTCTCAGCCGCGGCGCGGATGTCAATCATCGTGTCCGTATTGACACCGCGGAATGGAGCAATCGTCTTGGGCTTGTACGATCACCTTCCGACTACGATGTGGCACAGGAATCTGTCTTGGGCCAGTTCCCCCTCAGATTCTGCAATCGAGCGGTCGCATGGAACGCAGCCATGGCAGAAGCTTCTCTGGAGGCAGTCGATCCTGACTCTAGCCTCATGGTTCTTGAGCAGGGTGCGAACACTCTCTACTTCGCTGTTCAGGCTGGAGACTGGGAGATGGCTGAGCTCCTGATAGTGGCTGGAGCAGACTTCAATACCCACCTGGGAACGGGCCTGAATGCCCTCCACCAAGCAGTCAACAACTGCGATCTGGCCATGGTGAAATTCCTTCTCGACGAAGGAATCGATCCCAACGTCGAGGATCCTTTTGGGTCCACGCCTCTTCACTTCCTCGACAACCATGGCGCAACGAAGGCTAAGGATGCATGCAAGATCATCAGGGCTCTTGCCCAGTACGGGGCGGATCCCAACCAGTGGGACTCGACTGGTACAACTCCCCTCATCCAACATTTGGATCTCGAGCCTCATGACTCCGTTATCGCTGAGTTCATCAAGCAGGGGGCCCACATCTACGAGGGCTTCCAAGTGGCGCTTAAGTATAAAGGCATTGAGATCAGTGGTAAGATCAAGAAGGCCTTGGAGTGGAATGACAACCCAGATCTTGAGGAATCCATGCGACCGGGTTGGGTGGTCCCTTGGAACACCACGCATACTACAAAGCTTCGTGCGTACCGACACTTCTACAAGCTGGTACACGGGGCTGAGATCCCCGAGGACATTAGTGAACTTGAGGACTGGGAGGAGTATTGGGAGAAACGGCCCTTCGCTTGTACGTGGGCGCCAACCTTGGGAGGCCTGTTGCCACCGTCCATTTTTAGAGAGAAGGAAGAGGAAGAGGAAGAGGAAGAGGAAGAGGAAGTTGTCTGATCGGGAGGGAGAATTGGTTGACTGGATTAATGAATTGGCTACTAGATTGGAAATACCCATCAGAGCACCAGTACTTAGGTAGGCCTTTAGGCCTTTAGATCCTAAGACTCTAGGTAGATTATCCTAACCTTTATGACATCCTTACCTTAATTCGACTTTTGTGCGATCCACCTGTCATCTATCTCTCACTATCAGCCCACTCCGTGTTCTGAGTACAGCAATGAGAAAGTGCTTCTTTCAAGGTTACCCGTGTGGGCAATGCCATCTTCACGGCCCTGCCCTCGACAACGATACTGCTCGTGACACAGTTTTGTGACTGTAGGAATTTTGGCAAAGTTTTCCTCGTGATGTAGTGAATCATAGACTCATCTTCTTGATCTGATCTCGATGCATAAAATAAAACTCTTTTTCTTTACACTTTGGTCATCGGTAACATTACTTATGTGACTCATATTCACCAAGAGGAGAGTAATTACTGCCTACCTCTTCGATCTAAGAGGCCTCTTGGGCATGATCTAGATGAAGAGTAAGGGGCATTGTAACAGACGTCATTCTGCCGATACCCCGGACAACGTGGAAGAGATTTAGGATCGAGGGAACAGAAGGAAAGTCAGTGGAAATAATTCAGTAGCAGATTGATGCTATAAAATGCTGTAGCTAATGGTCAGCTTTAGCAGGTTCCATTCGTTTGGATGACTGACCATATTGCTGCCTGAGCTCCATGTTTCTCTTCCCCGCATTATCCAATGATACATCAGATGATACGAGCCTTTTAAGCCTTCGTCGAGTACGAATGATTGGATGATATAGCGATGTGGCGATAATTTGACTATTCGACATAGATTGGGTTATCGCATGATGTTATCGTGAACCTTATCGAGGGAGGTATTTCATTCCGTTTCACATCATCACGCAAGAATGGTAAGAAAGAAGGAAAGAGACAAATAAAAAACATTGCTATTGCCAGCTGAGCTACCGAGATAAAGACTAAACAATATGGGCATCTTATCAATTTAGAGTTGCGGGTAAGAGGGGCAGTCAGCTGGATATGCTCAAACAATTTGGCAATTGTAGAAAGACAACACTCCTTGCACAATCTTTGATTTTTACAACATCAGCTATCCATATAGCCGATATCAGACAATGTGAATACACTGAGATGGTCATGACTCATGTATCCCATTCAGAGTCAGAGAGCTGAGTGCTAGGAGTAATACTATAACGATCTTCGAGTTAGTAGTGGCTCGCACTATGTCGAAAAGTCGAAAAGGAAGGCCTGGTGTTACGACAAAGAAACATGGTCATCAAAAGGATAATATACTCTCTTTGTCAAATAGATAATTAAAGCAAATGCTCAATGCACCATTACATCTCCTCATCCATCGAACACTGTTAAACGCGAGGAGCAGAAGTCCCAGAGACAGGCATTATATTCCCCAATAAATCCACCGAGCAACATGTTATGCAGCCATCTATGATACAATAGTAACAGGACTGCGGTGGTCCTTACTGGGTGCCCCCTTGGTCACTCATGTCTTGATGATGAGACTGAATTGCTACCGAAGCCGAAAAGCCAACGTGTCCTGGATTTGGATTGCCTTCAGAGAATTTCCAATTCGATAATCAAAATTCCTTCTTTTCCGATCGTTCCGATTGTGCCGACGACGCAATATAAAGTTGGTTGCTGGTTGAGACAGCCACAATATAAGATTATTGCAAGGTGCATTTGAGAAGCTACTCATCTGAAGGCCGCGCTTTTGCATGCACAAGCCCCTGAAATGTCAAATTGGTGACCTCTTCACCCTAAGATAAACGCTCTTGAGCTATCTCACCGAGACTTTGTATAAGGTTCATCGGATAAGGTGGACAAGGCCGAGAATCCCGGGGTTTGCCGTACAACAAAGTTTTCGGTCTGGTTGTGATGCTACGAGGCTGAACAATTCCATGGTAGACAGATCAGATTCTCTGTCGATAGCTACGTTGGCTTGCAGATACGACAGACCCGCGAGAAAACTATAGCAAGGTCCGGGTGATTCTTGGGTCAAGTCTAGGGGTGAAAGCCGTCCATTTATATTGGAAGAGCCGATATTTCACCAGCTTCTGTCGTACTACCTTGGCCAGGAGCCTGCGCCCGAGAGTATGGAGGTCCCAAAGCTGAAGGTTCGAGTGCTTGAGTCAGCAAGCATCAGCATGGCATCTCATAGTGCCTAAACATACAGGGGCAAAGGGGGTATTATATTCTTCTTCTTCTATTTGTCTTTTCGATCTGAGATCGATTTTCTTTTTTCTTTTTTGCGGTACATCGCATCTTCGTTCTTCTATTTGTAGCGGGCATTGTATGGGTTGAGATAGTGTGTTCAGCCCTGTAATCGATATAGCATGAAAGCAGGCTTGGTGGAAGGAGAGCCATTTCATAAGGCGGGAATAAGAGAAGTGTACCGTCCTCATCAGTGCACTATCTGAACAAATGGGCAACAGCACAGAAGCACTACTATGCCAAGCGAACCAAATATAGCCTCCAAAGTCTTGCAGGACTTGACCAGAATCAAGAGCGCAACAGACCATGGTTAACCTGCTCATTGACCACTCTTCTTTAGGAAGATAGGATTATCCTCAAAATTGAGAATGTTCGACATCGTCTGATAATGTAGAGGATGGGCTATAAATAGGCCCTGGCACAAGGGATAGCTTGCATAGAATATCGCAATGCTCTACTTGTCGAAGAACATCGTTAACACTGGTATTTTGTCGCAGTAAATCGAGTATAAGGCTAGCATCGTCGTCATTTCGTGATCGCAGCAAGTCGACAAGTCTCTGGTATTTAAGCTTCTCAGTCTGTAGGTGTTCGAATTGTTGTCGAAGCTCTTGGTCTTTATTCGCGGGGGCGTAGTTGCATTCTGAACCTGCTCGAAGGCAGCTTAAGCAAGTTGGTCGGCTCCCGTTGCACTGTGTCAGCTGTTAGATAAGGCATGTAAGCTGGATATAAAGCGTACTCGGATTTTTCGCTTTCGGCAAGTTTCGCAAGCAACTGAAACGCCAACTCTTGGATGGCGAGGAATGTCAGGTCGAGTAGGGGCGGGACGTTGTAGTTGGCTGGCAGGAAGAAGAGGGCGTTGATGGCCTTGGCTTAAACCAGCCATTGCTCAGATGATATCTATCTTTGATTCGGGTTCGGTTCGAGAGTGATTTGCAGTGGTTCGCCCTAAAAGGCGTCTGTTGCAGAAAATAAGAGGGAAACTGCATCAAAACAGGCTGAACATGGCTTTGTGGGTATGGGAATATATTAGTGGAATAAAACAACCTCCCCTGTAGACTCCTGCAAGGGAATCTCCGAGGCAATAAAACTAACTATTGGCCGTTACCCATCTTCATATCATCTTGACGTGTCTCAGCCGTGTCTACGGTGGTATGAGCTCCAGTCTTTTAAGCCGGGATGCATCAAAGCTGAGTAGTATTCCGCACACTTTAAATTGCAGCCAATGGGCATTCGCCGCTACTGGACCTCCGACCCAGCTGATTGGAAGTTCAGAAAGTAAAAGCGATCGTCATAATAGCCGCATTCGCTATAAGTGTTGCGGCAGCCCAACATTATGACCAGGAAACAGGTTATATTGACAGGATTAAAAGGTCCGTTTGGTCTAGAATGTGAGACATTTAAAACAGATGTGGCATATCACTGGCGAAGGGTTGTCGGGAGAAGCTCCCCAATGAGGGTCTTACCGCATAATAACATCTGACAGACGGGATCGGTCCGCTTAGGATCCTTCAATGACACCCTGAATAAAGTAAAGTGAAAACACAGGGACCGCTCTTTTCTCTTTTTGGTGGGACAAGCCCCCCCTCTTCAATCCTTGGTATGCCACTCTCAGCTCTCTTTCGGCCAAACAGCTCCAGAACCAAGTTTTTCTTTCCACATCACCATGTTATATCATAGATTCATCACATCTACACCATTTAATATCGTCAGTCTATTCGCACGAACCGTAAAAGTTGCAATACTTATATTATCTATGTCTTTCTCTCGCCCTTGCATACACGCCCTTGTCTATAAAAGCCACATATCTTCTATAAACCCCTTAAATTAAATAAGCAGAAAGTGTAATTCTGATGTCACTATCTCTTTGAGCGCCACAAGACCACCAGGCAGTTAAGATAGGGGTATTAGACCAACTAGAGGAATTAATTCTGCTAATATAAACCAGCTTGTATTCTTTCTATTATAGAGGGCTCCTAACTAATTAGATTAGGCAAATAAGAAGGCTATACTATAACAGAAGTAGACCGGTTTAAGAGGAATACTACCTTTTTAGAAATAACCTTATCTAGATTTTGTAACCTTCCTGTACATGGGGTCAAGTGGGGCGAGTGACCTAGTGGTGGTCTTGTGCCGCTCAAAGATAATAGCTAAGGCGACACGGCACTCTTCTTTTTCTCATAAGCCTTGCGACCTTCCTCCTTGAGACGGGAGTCGTCCGGCCGAGTAAGATCAACCTGCGGCATCAAGATAAACGCTAAAACAAACGCAAGGCTTGCGACGCCTGCTCCGATGAGGAATATTATGCGGAAACCTTGTCTGTATGCTGGAATGAGAACTGATCGAATTCTTTCAGCCTCGCCTGCTGATACAGTGTCTAAGAAAGTTTGGGGATTTCCTAGCAATGTCTTTGAGTCGTGGCTGTCTAGGTTTAGAGAAGATAGAGACCCTGCCAAGACATTGTTCCTGGAGTAATGATTAGCGAATAATGGCGACAGAGTTTGAGCTGGCCTGGCATACAGAACTGAACCGCAGACCGCAAGTCCCAGGGTCGCCCCCAAGTTTCTTACGAAGCTGTTACGCATTGTCAGCTCCTCATCTCAGTTTTATTGTAAGATCTGACACTCACTTGCGAAATGATGTGACAACTGCCATATCTCGTCTCTCAACTCCAGCTTGCGTAGCGATGAGCGCACTATCACCCGTCAGTCGCGCAATGCATTCAACAACACAAAATCAACTTACGGCTGCAGCGTATTACCCACTCCCACTCCAATGAGGACAGAATAACCTATTTGTTTTCCAACCCCTGTGTTTTCATCAAGCGTCGACATTAAGCCAAGCCCTATGGCCCAGCATAACCAACCAAACAGAATGCACTCACGATATCGCCCAATCCAGTGCACAACTAGCCCTGAGAGTGTACTGCTGGCTGTTTGGAGGAGTGTGATGGGCAGAAGCATTGCTCCGGCTTTGGTGGCGGAGTAGTTGTAGGCCAATTGGTAGAACGACGGGATATAGTAGACTTGCATGACAAAGTTCCAGCCGTTTATGGCCATGGTCAGGCACGCGCCGTTGACGATCTTGGACTTGAAAATATGTACTGTTTCACGTGTTAGAACAGCGCGGCTGAGGTGTATCGGGTGCTTTACAAGGTATCAAAGGATATCGAGGGCCCTTCCACTGCCACAGTATGAAAGCAATGGATACTGCTGTGCCCACTACTAATGTTGCAATTACTTGTGCAGAGTTCCAGGAATACTCTTTTCCTCCCCATGTTAACCCTAGGATGACAACTGTCATTCCGGCCAAGGCGAGAAATATGCCTAGAAAGTCGACGGCTTTGAGTTTTCTGTTGCAATGTCAGTTGTGATAGTAACATTTCCTCTCGAAACTAACATTTTCCAATCTCCTTCCACTTTCTTTAGTGGCATGAAGAATAATACGCAAAGGGTTGTTAGGAGAGTCAGAGGTAGTTGCATTCTAAAGATCCATCGCCAAGAATCTTCTGAGCTTGACGACAGTGCACCTCCGATGACAGGCCCGACGCCATTGGCGATAGCAACGACGGCGCCCTGACGAGATATTAGAAGTCATATTACTTCACTTTGCGTTCATGATTGACTCACAAGGATACCTTGATACTTTCCCCTCTCTCGCAACGGGACCACGTCACTCACTATGAGCTGGGCAACGGTCATCAGTCCGCCTCCGCCGATACCCGTAAAAGCACGGAAAATGGTGAGTTGCAAGACAGATTCTGCCAGAGAGGATGCGAGTGATCCGATGAAGAAAATGGCAAGGCCCAGTAAGAGAATGATCTTTCGTGACCAAATATCTGACAGCCTGCCATACATAAGCTGCCCTACTGTAGAGGTTCTACTATCGTTAGAGGGTTCTCACATGACTGTAATTCTGCTTACATGAAATAACCGCTTGCTATCCACGAGACTTGGGCTGTTGATCCCAAGGCATTTCCAATAATGTATAAGCTTGTCGCCAACATGGTTTGATCCATCAATGCCAACAAGTCTACACTTGCACATGCCAGAAAGATCTATAAATATGAGTCAGCCTGGAGATTTCATTGTTGAGTCTGACTTACTGTGATGATGGCTCGCTTGGGCACGTAGTTTGTCTGCTCGTTGAACTCGTGAGCCTTTTCATTGTCGGCTCCACCAACAACAATAGTGTTTGTTGAGCCGATATCACGGCTCATTACCGCATTGGTATCTGGATCGCGACGTTCTGTCATTGTGTTTGTTGGTGTTGTGGCAATATTGACAGCGTAAACGCCGACTTTGACTCCAGGTTGACCAGACTGCAGCGAGGGCTTCTTTAATCCGGGAAAAGGACTGGAAGCTACCTTGGTGCCACGAGTACCTCCCTAGGATGGCTTTTCAACCCCTTCCTTCAATCTTATTGCGAGATCGGCACTGAAGAACCCCTTTGGTTGATGCAAGCCAATTTCATTGACACACCGCTTCGACTACCGGACAACTGCCGTGTCGACAACCTTGAGCGGAATAATTTGCTCCTTTTCTGTTTGGGATTTTATATGGAACTTGAGCTTGTTTCAATTGGTCTTTCAAGGCAAAAACGTGCAATTCCCAGTGATCGACAACTAACGCGATAACAGGGTAGGATTTGCAAGAATTAAAGTTATTCTTATAGTGCCACCCGTAGTTTCAGAAGGCCCAATACGAGTCAATTGAGCATATTTGCGAACTTTTGCGGTCAATATGTCTGTCGATGACTACGAGGCTTTTTGCGATCTCGAAAATATGCTTCACAACAGTCTCATTGCAAGAGATTATCCACCAAGCAATTTTTAAGCAAGTAATTCATGTCACGTCAAGAAAAACGGCAGTTAAAAAATTGAAAACTATCAAGGTACTTCTGGAAATATTAAGCTAAATCTGAAATTATAGCAAAATATTACACATCTCCACCTTGAGCCTCCCTGGCGGAAAGCTATCAGGGTCCTTTTCTCTTAGAGCTAATACAAGCTTGCGGGAATAACCGAGGCTATTGTAATTTAAGGAGTAAAAGTTCCTTGCGCAACTAATACCGGCCCAATTATCTTGTGCTGATGCATCAGATTCATTTCAATGGTATTACCTTGATGGTTAAACTACAAATAATACGCCACATTGAGCTTTAAATACATCATGGAAGTGAACACAATCAACCTTAATGACCTGCCTTAAAGTGTTTTAGCAGAAGAAAACCCACAATGAGACGAAAATCTGTCGATCAGCATGCAGATTATCCAAAGAAACCCATCCAGCTTCCCTATAGAACCACATCGTGACCCCCATCCCCTTCGTTCGGGAGACTGGATCTACCTGCGACGTTCCCTTGAACGATGAAAATCTTAGTGCACTACATATGCCGATTTGCGGGGGTTAGATACACTGATTGGCATACAGCCGTTCTTCTCGAAGAACGATACGCGGTTCAGTCCGACATCCCACGTTTCGTTGCATTGCCCGACCAAAACCCGCTGCCACCCAAAAATAACGTTCGAAAAAAGGCTGGTAGCATGATTTGACCAGAGTTTGCTTAAATAGCTAGCTCGTTCCCGTAATATCTGTTGGTTCGGTTCTATCTGTGTTCCAGAATTAGTCTTCAAGCCATAACTTTGTTTCAACATGGCAACACCCAACCCTCTCAACGTGTACAAGGGACAAGACTCCATCCAGAAGTACTTTGACCCGGAATCATCACCACCGCTACCACTTGTCGAGATTCCCGACTCGCTTAATCCCTATCGCCAAGATGGAGTCCGTATCTATGCCAAGATGATGACAATGCATCCTGCCAACAACGTGAAGGCTATGCCAGGTACGTAACTCGGTATAAACTAAAATACTTTCGCAGCTAAGTAAAGGAATAGCTTTGAATCTTCTTCAGAATTGCGTCGTGCCTGGAAAGACCAAGGCAGTGGTTGAGTACAGCTCTGGTTCAACTGTTCTGTCCATGTCCCTGATCTCACGAGCTATCCATGGTGTCGACGATGTCCGAGCATTCCTGAGTAACAAGACAAGCTCAACGAAGCTTCGACTGATGCAATTCTTTGGGATTGATATGTGAGCAATGCTGTCACAGTCACCCGCCAATCTACTGACGTGGACCTCACCAGTACTCTATTCGGTGGGCCATCTCAGCCAGAGCCTGTTGACGAACGTGGCGGTATCAGAGCAGCTCAAAGGCTAGCTCAGGAATCAGATGCAACTATCATCAACCCGAACCAATATGAGAATGATCTAGTAAGCTATCCATGAGAAATGTTTCAAGAGCGATATTAACAACTTGAAAGAACTGGAACGCTCATGTCAAGTGGACGGGTCCGCAAATCTATAAACAGCTACCAGAAATTAACATCATTTGTGCTGGCATGGGAACCTCAGGTATGGCAGCAAGATTTGTTTTGTTTTATCTAATTAACAGAAGAAAGGAACCATGACGGGACTTGGCACGTATTTCAAGGATACTAAGCCTTCAGTATATCGACTTGGGTCAGTACAAACGCCTCTAGACATGGCAACAAAATCAAACTAACAAAGTGTGTAGTGTATGCACCGCACCCGGTGATCGAGTTCCTGGCCCCCGATCCTTCGCCCTGATGGCCCCTGTCCAATTTCCCTGGAAGCGAGCAATCGATCATATTGAAGAAGTCGATTCACACAATTCCTTCTCCATGTCATTGGAACTCTGCCGGAATGGTGTCGTCTGTGGACCTTCATCAGGATTCAACTTGAAGGGCCTATTCCAGCTTATTGAAAAGCGCAAGGCCGAGGGTACACTCTCGGAGCTAGCTGGACCTGATGGAACTATTAACTGCGTGTTTTTGTGCTGTGACTTGCCGTATCAGTACATTAATGAGTACTTCGACAAGCTTGGAGACAGTTACTTCCCCTCGATCAAGAACGAGGTAGGCGATCTACTTGTCAAGTGTTTGCTTGAGACTAATACTGGCCTAGGACCTTCTGAACGTCGACCTATACAGATACGATGAGAAGTGGGAGAGATCGGTGTCCGAAGCTCTCGATGCATTCTTCGACGTTGATCGGGGTGCGCTCCTCGATATGGTTCTTGCCGATCCTAAGAGTGGCTTCGTAAATGCAGTTGACTTACGGAGCATTCTTCGCTCTAGACAAGACACTACGATCATTGATCTGAGACAACCACAAGATTTTAACAACTTCCATCTCCCCGGCGCAGTCAACATGTCGTTCGTGCATGAAAACACGCCAAGCCCGTTCTCAGATGCTAAGCTGTTGGAACCGTTATGGAAGAGCCTAGAAGATACTTTCAAGGCCCCGACAGCAGAGGTTCAGTCGCTTCTTAACGAAAGAAGAATCCTTCTCACTTGCTACGACGGAGACAGCGCTCGGGTCGCTACAAGTGTCCTCCGTGCGAAGGGATACGAGGCGGATAGTATCAGAGGAGGATTTCAGGCTCTGAACAAGATGAGGCAAAGTTCGAACCAGGCGCCTGTGAGTAGTTCTCGAGAATCATCGCCTTGGGTTGAATTAAGTCAGGAAGCCTTGAGCGTCGGGCCGTCGCAGTCTACCCGTGTTGCACTATAGACTAAGTGGTACTGGTTGATCTGGTTACTCGAATGACACATAGGGCTAGGGTTTATGATTTATATCAAACACTATAGGAATGATAGGGCAACATGAAATAGGATGGTGCTGCCACGATTTGCCACAGTGTTGCATGATCAGGCTCGAATATGTTCGTGAGATTCTGTCGCCGAGTCATGCAATCTGAAACTTGTGGCTGAGTGCATGTGATGACAATAGACTCTGATACGAAATTCTGTACAAGTTCCTAGACAACGCGGATTTCTTTGAATATAGAGAAATTGGTTCCTTGCAATCATTCAGCATCTATGCTGATAATCTCTTTTGATTTTCTTTGTTTGTCAAATCCGCCGCGTGTTGTTTGATTGGGGACCTGGCTGTCTTCAGCTGAATGGCTTATAACTACATCCAAAACCATCCTTTAAACCGTTTTTTGCCATCTTTATGCGTGATTTACGTGTTATGCGCTGCACAGTCCTTTGCCCGTTAAGAATTGACACGTTGGCTGCTTCGCATGAGCCTGTGCTTTACCCTGAAGCTTTCAACCCAGATAGTAACCAATTAGAGTTTCGATATCAAACATATGCTATCTCTCCGACTATCTGCGGAACTGTCACATTAAAAACAGTATTATTTCGCGCTCGTATTCAAACGCCCCGTTCCTTTCAACCCCCCTTTACATCTGATATGGCCCGATTCTAGAACAGGGGGGTTCCATTATCTTGCTACCTTATCTGCCGGTAAACTACGGGGACAAGGAACCCAGAACACGCCTCACGCCCGTTCAGACCATTTTCCTAAGCTAATTTTTGCCGTTCTCAGCCTAGCCCCTTAATTACTCCATTTCCCCCCGCAACGCGGAAGCGGAGAGGCCGAGCCGCCGATTGGACGCTCTGTCCGCATATACGAGTAAGTCACGCCAACGCGATAAGGCAACGGTCACTTTTATATCTGGGGTAAAGGTTAAATCTCAACTTTGTTTCTTTTGTCGCACGCAGTCAAGCTCTCGCCATACGCAATTGAAGAGCACGCAACATGACGACCGACACGCCGCACCAGGAGGGCCACCTCCAGAAGAGGTTCTCTAAGATCACTATGATTGGCATGGCCTTCGCTATTCTCAAGTAAGGAGTTCGATCGCGTCTGACGTGCGTTGCTAATGATGACAGCACTTGGATTTCTCTCGCTGGATCAATAGGTCTGGTAATGCCATCTGGCGGCTCTGTTAGCTTCGTATATGGCTTTATATTTTGCGTTCTCTGTAATATTTGTTTGGCCGCGAGTGTTGGAGAGCTGGCCTCTCGTTATCCTACTGCTGGAGGACAATATCACTATTCTTTCGCGTTGTCTTCCAAGAAGTGGAAGAGCATCAACGTAAGGACACTTAATCATCCAAACTGAGAATATTCCTGACCTTAACAGAGCTTTCTAGTTGGATGGACAAATATCGCTGGTTGGTTGACCCTCAACACAACAGCAGCTTACTTCGGAGGTATGATCTGATCCCGTCTTTGGAAAAAGAACAAAGGCTTACAATAGGTACAATAGCTCGATTCCTTGCAGCAGCAGCAGTCGTTGGTTCTGGAGGCACCTACGAAATCACCCAATGGGGCACCTATTTAATGTTCGTCGCTGTGTCCATTGTTGGCGTGTTCCTGAACATTTTTGGTTACCCCATCTTGAATCGGTGGAACGAGGGCGCGCGTATGTCCTGATATGATTAATATCGTGACTCAACTGACTTTCATAGTGTACTGGTCTTTGCTCAGCGTCATCGTGATCAGTATCGTGCTTCTTGCGACCTCTCCAAAGACTGACGCCGAGTTCGTCTTCACTAACTTCTCCAACACAACTGGTTGGAGCGATGGCACAGCTTGGATGCTTGGACTGCTCCAGTCGGCTCTTAGCTTTATTGGGTACGCTATAAAGTGAAATTTGCCAAGCTTTTGCTGATAATTGCGCAGTTGGGATGCCGTAGCGCACATGACCGAGGAAATGCCTCGACCATCCAAAGACGCACCTCAAGCCATGGTCGCTGCAGTCCTAGTCGGAGGCTCAACGTAAGTCTCGGCATCACCCGGGAAATAACCAACTAACTCTTTACCAGTGGAATTGTTTTCAGCATAGTTATGCTATTTTGCTTCGTGGATCTTGATGTTCTCCTTAAATCACCCACGCAGAGCCCTCTGACTGAGATGATATTACAAGCAACCAACAGCCGAGCTTGCGCAACTGTACTCACTGTTGCTGTTTCTTTGTGCTTCGTCAACGGAGCCAACGGCTGTGTTACCTCGGGCAGTCGTCTCATCTGGGCCATGGCACGAGATGACGGCACACCTTTCTCCAGATAGTAAGCATCCTCTCTGCATTCTATCTATCATAGCTAACCTTGCAGTCTTTCACATCTCCACCCTAAGCTCAATGTTCCTGTTCGAGCTATTGTTGTACAAGCGATTTTTAACCTCCTCTTCGGACTACTTTACCTGGGTCAGTCTCTCTGTTGTATTCTCTACTTCCTACCACTAATATGTTCAAAGGCCCCGAGGTTGCTTTCAACGCTTACATCGCAAGCTGCACGCTATTTCTCAACCTCTCATACGCAGCTCCAGTTCTCATTCTTCTCGTTCGAGGCCGACAGTTTATCCTTGCAGACCCCCCTGAGTTTTCTCTTGGACGTGTCAAGGGCTATATCGCGAACTACACCGCTGTTATTTTCGTAGCTGTCACATCGGTCTTCTTCTGCTTCCCTCCAGCAATTCCGATTAATGTTTCTACCATGAGTTAGTCAACAACAGCAATCATTTCCGTGAAGACAGCTAACATTTTATAGACTACGTGACTGCAGTTTTGGGCATCTTCATCGTTTTCGTAACAGCTCTGTGGCTGGGAAAGAGAAAAACTTACGAAGGACCGAAGCTTGAGTGCATTCTGGGGGAAGAACTGCCCGTGACAGATAGAGCGTCGCTGTCACAACCGGGCCCCAAAGAAGCTGCTACCTCAGCTCGAGAAGCTGCTTCTAGCTCAGCCTCGAATCATGACGAAAAGCATTAGTTTTGAAGGTCATTACTTGGTGATGTTGAGATGCTGTGGGAGTTATTTGAGGGATTTGCTAGGGTAGGAAGCGCTGGGTTTATCTTTTGTATTATTAATAAGTGTATCTTGCTGCTCGAGGCTATCGCGACATGGGCAGACGGTAATAATTAACTTGAATTTCCAACCAGAAGTTATCTCTTTTCGCTTGCGTCTTAATATCAGTTTCCTGTATGCCGCATGCAATAAAGAAGCATGGGTCTTCTGACGTCCGAAACCTGCATTAGATGTGATCAGACGGAAGCCGGCTGCCGAAGCATCAAACGCCAAAGGCCAGAGGTCATAAGTGTAGCTTGAAAATGAGAGAATGTGTTGGGATATAGGTGGTATTTAACGCACTAAAGAACTACTCGTTATTACATACTATAGCCTCGCGGCCGCTGTGTTCTTCAGGTATCCATAATGCCAATCCTCCCTAGCAAGATCTTGTCTGATCTGGTAATTACTTTCCGCAATATCCACCGTCCGCATATCGACATCCAAAATACGCATGGCCTCCTCGCTATCTGTAAAACTCCCAGGTACAGTCCCGACAATAGGTAGCGTCACTTGACTACAGCCAAAGAAACCTTCTTCCGCTGGTCCGCCAGCATTGCAAAAAATTACCGCCGCGGTATTCTCAAAAGCTCTCGTCACAAGGGCCGACTGTATGAACATCTTCTCACAGTCGGCGTTATATGCAAGGCCGTCTTTGCACATATCCAGCAACGTCCAGTATGAAGGAATTATTATGATCTTAGCGCCCGCAAGGACGAGTTGCCTGAAGGCTTCGGGGAAGGCAAGATCCCAACACACGAGGATGCCGACTCGGCCGAGGGGGGTGTCGATGACTTGATGAGGGTTAGGGGCAGGGGAAGCGTAGTCATCTTTGGAGATATTTCGAGCGTGGTCGACGAAGGACGTTAGGGTATGTCGCTCTGGTATCCAGAGGTTCGTCTTTGTGTAAGTGCCAAGCAGATTGCCATTATGGTCGATAAAGTCAGACGTGTTTAATAAGGACGGCCTGGCATCAGCAGCTTGTTGACCTCCATACTTAGGGGCTTGGGACACAACTGTGCCTGCACAGATATTGATATGAAGCTCCGCAGCGAGGTCTTGGTACCTCTTCCGATATATCTCGGCATCTTCAGGAGTCAGCGCAAAAGATGGCTCGTCTGGCACCCAGCCTGTAAGATGGTATTCTGGCAGTACCGCTAGTACAGCACCTTGGGCAGCAGCGAGACGGATTTGCTTAGCAGCATGTGCAAAGTTATGTTCAGCATCAAGAGGCTGTTTAACGTGTAAGTGTCTTGTTAATTTTGAGCCAGTGTTAAGTCAAATCAAGAGGTCCGTTGGTGACTTACCTTTGGCTTCATCTGAACAAGAGCCACCTTGAACGAGGGACTTGGTGGAGTTACAGCCATTGTTTGATAAGGTTTCGACGGTGCTGAAACATCAAGTCGAGGGGCATGCTAGTAAAGGCAGAGATAAAGGTAAAGATAGGTGAATTGAATGCTGGGAGGCTTTGCCTTTCAGCATACATGTCTCCAGATATTCAGCTGATAGCCGTCCGTATGTGCCGCAGCATTGGCCTAAGACTTCCGTTTCTGGTATCGATATCCTTCTCTAATTAATGCCAAGTTTGGTAAGACGATGTGGAGCATCGTGAAGTGAGCCTCGGAACCGATCATGGATGGCGACTAAGAGCGGGAATAATATGACAACGGGCGCTAAACGAGATCCCGAGGTCAAGAAAAGGAATTGCTTCATAAGTGGCTGCCTCTTTGAGTAATATTATGCTGAGGCTGATTTGCTTAGGAACGGGATGCTTGGGAAAGCCAAGAGATGTTTTGGAGAGCCGGAGGGACGGATGTATGAAGTCATGGAGTAGACTACTGAGTTCCACTTTGGACATACTAGTTAAAGGTGCGTCATATATATCGTATTTCTATCTCCTAGTCTTCGCAACCGATACAGAATTATAGATAGAATACTATTAGGACTTCACTATAGGCCATAGATGACAATGCGAATACTGCTGGAATGTCGCCTCAAGGCTTATTCAGCCACTCTATTTCCGGACACTGACTCCATCACGTGATACCAGCCCCTCATGCAACTCCACTTCACTCCAGACTATCCGCATCTGCACCTTGCAATCTCCACAATCAACGCGGATACAACCAAACGGGTCGTCATGCTGTCCTCACAATACGCACCAGCACCAAAGACAATCACTAGATCACGCACTGGATGCGCCGTCTGCAAATCCAAACGAGTAGGATCGCCCTTCCCCTCACTCGCCACATCTCTGACCCCCTAAATAGCTCAAATGCGATGAGTCCAAGCCTTCGTGTTCGCGTTGTGTGAGGCTCGGGATCCCGTGTCCTGGCTATCAAAAGCCTTTGCGATGGAAGGCTGGAGCCGCGAAATCGCCGCCAAAGGATGCTGCTGAGACATCTAAGAGCGATGTCACTGCTGATGCTCAGCCCAGCTCGGCATACGTGCCTTATCAGGCTCAGCCGGCCGAGCAGTTCGTCAACAGCTTCTATGATCCAGAACTTCTAGAGCAACTCACCGATGCTATGAATCCTGGATCCATGGATACTCAAGGGCAGGAAATGGACTCAGCCTTACCGCTCATGCAGTTCCCGGATGACGTGCTGCAGCTATACCCGGAACAGGCGCTCGGACAGACACCTGACTCAATGACTCAAGGGTCCACTGATGAGAGGCTCTGGTCAGTTACTACCATGGCTCAAGGGCAGCCAACTTCGCAAGCATTAACAAGACAAGAGCCGCAAAATCAAGTGGTTGAGGCTAATGGCGAGATGCCTTTAGCACATGCTCTCCAGGACTATTCTTCTGTTCTTGTCGAGTATTACTTCAAAGAAGTATGTGGATTGATGTCTTGCTACGACAGTCCTATGAACCCGTACCGAACAACTATCTCGAATATGTGGTCTGGATCTCAATCTCTGTACTACATCACTCAAAGCATGGCAGCTGCATGTCTCTCTGAAGTATCACCCAACTTCACATCAGTTGGTCGCCAACTCCGCGACCAAGCCATGATCTGCTTATCCCGAGAATCCAAGATAGCTCAGCTTGAAACTTCATCATTGTTAGCTTTGGTCATGTTGGGAATGAGTCTTTCGTGGCATGATCCCAACAGTCTTGGGAAAGGGCAATTCGACGTTCTATCTCGAATGGTTCATTCTGCCGAAGCCCGGGGCGACGCCCTTGCGATGGCCGATAAGAAAAAGGAGTTCTTCTTCTACAACTCTCTTGTATACTGGAAAATGCTTCTTTCATTTGTTACAGACGTGGATCCCAGCACAAGACATGCTCAACCTCAACCAGCTGCACCAGAATGTATGGACTTGCAAGAACCGCGCATGCCTCACCCACAGACAGGTATTGGCATCGAGGTGCAGGAACTCGTTGCCAAGGTTGGAAGTCTTGTGCGAAAAGAACGAAAGAGAATACGCTCTCGACGGTTCATTTCCCAAAAGGATATTCAAGACGCTCAAGCAGCGATGATGGCCTCGGAGCAACTTCATTCGGAGCTTTGCTCAATTCGATTACCAACAGAGAACGATATTGTCGATGCTGGTGATGATATGACCCCAGCAAGCCATCTAGTCGCCATTGCTGAAGCTTATCGCTGTACGGGACTACTTCAGTTATACCGAAACTTTCCAGATCTTCTCATACCATATATACAATCTGGGAGCCCGAGCAACCAGGCATATCAGACAGGATCCCCTGATGGTTCCAGTCAATACCCAGATGACAGAACACTGGCGGATACGTGGTTAACCTGTCTAGCTTTGCATGTGTTAGACCTGGTTAAAGACATCCCCACGTCATCTCGAAGCCGATCTATTCAGCCACTGTTGTTTGTGAGCATCTGCAGTGAAATGTCTTTAAACAGGCAATACTGCCCGATTTCGAATATGCAACAACCTCCCCTGGCAAGCATTGCGATTAGTCCAAGGTTCAGGACCCTTTTGACTGGTCTCGATATTCTGCAGTCAAGAAAGACGATCATCTCTCGTCTTTCTGCTTTTGAAAATATTTTAGCGGCAAAGCCTATTCGCCGCATGTTAACGTTGGTGAAGAAGACGTGGACTTGTATGGACGAGGAGAAGCAGGACATGTACTGGATGGATGTGATGATGGAGAATGGATATGAGACGTTGATGGGATAGAATTAGTCAATTTCGGTTTGGTGTATATAATGGCGATCTTCAGGTTATGAGAGGCGCGATGGTATTTTTTTTGAACAATAGTATTTTTTTTTTGAACTTTGTAGCATATTTATTAATGTAGTATTCGCACCGATTGATCCGCGCCTAATGAGCGCGAGATGCGGATACTACCTAACTTGCCTAACCGCAACCTTAACATATTAGTTAAGCTTAGAACGTGGATCAGAACGTGGATCAAAACCTTAGTTGCGCGTATCGCGAGTCGACTGTCGAACGACTTCTTCGTAAAATGTAAGCTCTCATTCAAGGCCTGATAGAGCTTCCGCGCGTAAGACCATTCTGTTCGCAGGTAAAGTTTCGCAACTTCAATATCCCACCAGCTTCATCGTAATAGTCAACGAATCAGACAACGGCAGACAACGGCAGTGGGATAGATTCATTCAATAGTATGTGCGGAATTTAGACCTTGAGTCAGCCAACAGAACGTACCATCGGTTAGTAATGAATCTATAATGCAGACGGCTCATGGTCCACTTACCCAGTATGGGAAACCACCGCTGGCCCTAACCGTATGGAGGCCATAGAGGCGCCGCATCACCATAGTCCCTGCACAACGGGGAGCCTGGAATTCGGTCGACAGCCCCTGTTCGGAAGTCCAAGTAATGCTTACCTTGTAGCCGAACTCTCCGCTCGTTAGTAGGGCCCTTGTAAGTAAGCTTGCCACAGTTAGTGCAGTGACCATGGAATCGTGTAATATCCTGATAATATAAATAATCAGCACTACGCATCTCAATTGAGGAGGGAGAGCATCACCATCTTCACCACCTCAATCATGGCTCGTGGTCTTCTCACCCTCTGCGTCAGCGCGCTCGCCGCTGTCGCGAGCGCTTCATACGCCCCCGTTGTTAAGCCTGCGGATGTGGTGTTCGTCAATGGCGAAATCTACACCATGGACCCCTCCAACAGCATGGCGTCGGCCATGGTTGTGCGCGCTGGAAAGATCGAGTATGTCGGTAACAAGAAGTCGGCGAACAAGTACATCGGCAAGAAGACAAAGGTTATTGATCTTAAGGGAAAGATGGCCATGCCTGGTCTTGTCGATTCGCACATGCACGTTCTCTCAGGCGGCCTCTTCCTCCTCAAGTGCAATCTGAACTACCAGACCCTGCCAATTGACGACGTGCTTGAGCACATCCAGGGATGCATTGACAACGAGACTGGCAAGACGGACGATGATTGGCTTGAGGTTGTCAACATGGACTATGCTGGTCTTGTCGAGAAGAGTGGAAGCGTTGGAAAGAAGCAGCTCGACAAGCTCAAGACGAAGCGACCCATCATTATCCGATCCAGCGACTACCACACTGTCCTCGCCAACTCCCGCGCCCTCGAGCTCTCCAAGATTGACTCGAGCACAAAGGACCCCTCTGGTGGCAAGATTGTTCGTCTTCCTGGAAGCCAAGAGCCCTCAGGTGCTCTCTCTGATGGCGCCTCTGCTCTTCTCGCCGGTCCTCCTCCTCCCACTGACGAGGAGAACGCGGAGGCCGGCCGCGCTGCTCTCAAGCTTCTTCGCGAAGCTGGTATCACCACCTTCCAAGAAGCCGCTGCTGGCGCCGAGCATCACACTCTCTTCACCACCATCAAGGCTGAGGGTGGTCTTTCTGCGCGTGCTTACTTCGACTACCGCATTGAAGCGCCCAACACAACTGCCGCTGTCCCAGCCCTCGTCAACGATGTTGTTAAGAAGCTGACTCCCTGGCACGACAAGACACCCATTGGTCCCAAGCCTACCCTCAAGTGGCAGGCGATCAAGGCCTTCATCGACGGTGTCATCACTTATCCCGCCAACACGGCTGCTCTGATTGATCCCTACTGGGCTCCCGTCAACAGCTCTGACCTCGAAGGCAAATGGGCTCCCGATAAGAAGTCCCTCAACGATCCCTATTGGAAGCCCTCCGTTCTCACCAAAACTCTTGAGCTGCTCTTCCTTGCTGGCTTTGACGCTCAGCTCCACGTCGACGGTGATCTTGCTGTTCGCGTTGGCCTCGACGCTGCTGAGTCGTTCCGCAAGAAGTACCCTCGCAAGGATTTCCGTCTCGGTCTTGCCCACGATGAACTTTCGCACGAGAAGGACTGGCCTCGCTTCGCCAAGCTGGGTGTTGATCCTATTGTCAGCTACCAGTGGTCTCAGCTCAGCTCATTCTACATTCCCAACACGTTCAAGTCTCTCGCCGATTACCGCAAGAAGAATCTTCAGGCTTGGGCTATGATTGAGAAGGCGGGCCGCCCTCTTGTTTACGGCAGTGATTGGCCTGTAAGTGTCGCCATTTTATGTAACATGTTTAAGACAAGTCTAACAGTAGCAATCTAGATTGATCCTCTCGATGAGTTCCTCGCCCTCAAGGTCGCCGTCACCCGCTCCGGAGACCCTGAGAACCCCAACTCCCCCGCTTCTCAAGGTCCACCATTTGACGGACGGTTCCCCGGCAGCGGCATCTCCCGTACATCGGCCCTCCGCTCAATCACAATCAACGGAGCTCGCTTCCTTCGTGCAGACAAGCAGATTGGCTCTCTGGAAGTCGGCAAGCTCGCTGACATCATTATCCTCGAGAACAACTTCTTCAAGGTTCCCGAGTCCAAGCTTGGCCGTCAGAAGGTGCTGCTCACCATGGTCGGGGGCGAAGTGGTTTATGTGGCTGACGGCCAGAACTTTGGTGTCAAGGCCAAGTTCCCTAACAACGACAAAGCTAGCACTAAGCTCGCCCGTCGCACTATTGGCGGCTTCAACGGCAATGAGCTATCAGACAAAGCCAAGGCTGGGGTTGCCAAGCTTCGAAAGCGAGGTCAATGCGTGCACAAGCATTGAGTTCGAGTCAGTGAATGACCTGACAGGGCATTATATGAGTCACCACATTAGACAAAACATAGAAACTTTTAATAATTTATTATAATTTATTGCCCGATATGAGCTCACGAGCTGAACTTAAGCGTGGCGATAGTCTCTCTGACATGCATGAGGCTAAACAGGATGGCAGTCTGGAAGCAAAAAGCAAATCGTGCCAGAGATCGAGTCAACTTCCATGTCCCGCTGTAACTTAGAGTTTATCGGCTGGGTCGGCCGATCACAGGGATTTGGTCCAGAACTAGAGAAGCTGCAAGGACGGAGCCGCGAACAACTTCTTCAATGGTCTGAATGCGATTGAGGCGCATGTACCGCTAATTGCGGACAATAATTACAGGGAGCGTTGGTTCATGACTGTGCATGAACGGGTCCGGCTCCGGTGCACCCGCCAATCGATCTAGCCTGGATCTGGAATGTCCTAGCGGAGACTTCCAGAGCATCCGCATCGTAAGACAGGTGGAAATATTGGCTGATTTGAAAGGGGGAACAGTTTGTGGTTAGCTTGGGCTGAGCAGGACCAACAAGAGGCCCAGTTTGAGACAATGTCCGTTGGTCCTTTACAAAATGACCTTGTTGCATGCGATTGACTGAGAGACGGGCCGCAAAAACTGCATGATATGCACGAGTCTGCAGGCATGTCTGTTGGTTCCATGCTTTATTTTTCAGTTGTGGCTAGGCCTTCGACTCGTGCAGATTCTTGGCAAAGACATGATGATGATGATCACGTCGATCTTCGTTCCGACTCCCGAGTATCAGCCCTACTCTGGAGGCCAGAATGAAGGCTCTGCGTTACACCTCTTTCGCCTGTTGCTCAAGGGTCGAGCCTAGGGACCCTAGAGCCATGGTGCGACTGTCATCATCACACCAACTCCTCACTAAGCGACATGCCATTTTAGGCGGCCTTGCCCGTAGCGTAAACTTTATTTAACTACTGGAAGCCTCTAGCGTCGCCACCTGATAAGCATACAGTCAAGCGCAAATCCCCGCGGGACATATTCCGCCAGCGCATTGCCAGGGCTAATTTCCAAGGCTTGGGGGGAAGCAGTTTTGGGTTTTTATCGAGGGCATATCCCCGGCTTGTTTCGTCATGCTTTTGCGACGATCCTTTCGTTCTTTACTGACATTCCCTGCGTTGCATTGCATTACATTGACTTCAGCAGAAACATAAACAAACACTCTTTAATATTCTTTAATGCTTTGAACCTTACTGGAGCCTCAATATGGTTTCAGCGCCGTCTGGCGCCGCTGTGCTGGTAAGTCCCCTACAGACACGAAAAAAAACCCACTGAATTAGCTTTGACACTCCAAGTTAGGCAGTGAACTATACCCTCATCACGCTGGTCGCTGTCATCATCGGTGCACGAATCTATCTACGACTTGTGATACAGAAGCAGAGTCTCGTCGCTGCAGACTGGTTGCGGATAGCAGCATGGATATCGGCGGTTGTTACGGCGGCTTTCGACATCATATACTTGAAGGAGGATGCGTTGAAGCCCGAGATCAACTACACGCTGGCTAATTGGGATGTTCCGCCAGAGAAGATATCAAGAGTGCTACGGGTGAGTGTCGTCAGACAACACTACCAACAGGATACTGATGATGTTCTAGTATATGTGGGCGAGTGTCATTCCTTTCTTCGTCACTTTCTACCTCTGCAAAGCATCTCTTCTCGTCGTCTACCTCCAGCTCTTCCCACCGTTCATGAAGAAGAGAAGAATGGTGCTCTGGGGTGCAGTCTTCTACTGTGCAGCCGCATTGATAACATCACTATGTCTACAGCTCTTTCTCTGCTTCCCCATTGAAAGGAATTGGTATGCCTACAGCCAACCCGCTTGACTTTTGTTCTTGTCTAACTCGCATCTCCAGGTCAATCTTGGGACCGCTGCCTTTCTGTGATGACACCGCCTTGGTCACTACATTCCAGGTCGCTTGGACGTTGCACTTTACCGGAAGTCTTTTACGTGAGTTGCTCTGCACTAGTTTGAACGTTGGATATTAACAAATCTAGTTTTCGCACTGCCATTCCTTATTCTCTACAAGCTTAACATGCGTAGACGAGTTAAGATCAGTGTCTATTGTGTTTTTCTTCTTGGAATAATCGATATTGCATTTTCACTCACGCGCTTCTTGACTATTCAACTGACCAACGTGGGAGATTTCCGCTCCATCACAACGATTGGTGAGCCATATCTTAAAAACTACCAGTGAATACTCTCTAACTCTGTATCAGAACTTTGGAGTGGACTCGACGTTTACATCGGTCTTATCATCGCTTGTCTTCCCGCTCTGCGACCATATCTTCGCAGGAAGGGATCCAACTATGACTACAACTACAACTCGTCCACCAAGCGAGCAAACAACATGTCTGCCCAAGTTCGTCGAACAGCCCAGAGCGGATTTGAGGAGATTGACGAGACACCATCCCTGGAAGGCGATCCTGGCCCTGGTCCGTGGACAGGAGGATCACATTCACCCGAGCTTGGTGCAGGATGGAGTGATAAGAAGAGTAATAGAAGTGATGTTGAACTTGTCACCCTGGACATCACGCGAGTCAAGGAACGAACGCATGTATGATATTATGCGGAGAGGATTTCATGTACATAAAATTAATAATCACACTGTTCATATTTACGACGGACCGACAAATTTGAGTCCAATTTCAGCATCGAAATTTAGGTAGGTTGTGTTGGTTGTGGCATGTCAAGGAAAATCAGGCACGATTGTTCGGCTAATGTATCAGGGGAAGAAACTTTAATTATCCGGAATGTTATCCCTGCGGAAGGAATTCCATGGTTCGACTTGGCGTTCAGGGGCAATGACTCGAAGCCACGAGTCGTAGGACCCTGATTTAGGCATTATACGCCAGAAGATACGATTGGCTGGAGATAATTGAGAGATATGAGTGAGGATACGAAGGCTGAAGAGAAAACAAGACTAGGAGATTTCTCACTCGGGTATTTTTCAAATTGTACGAAGTCTCTCATCCAGAAGCTCTATATATAGTAACAATGGAAGTGGAAGACATGACTGCCTCACGTAGTTTCAGTTGAAGCAAAGTACCATATTCGCTACCGAACAGGATGTCTTGGTACGATGCGGAGGATGAAGTTATGTTGCATCCCGAATCGAACGCTAGCTGTACGTACCTCCTGAGACGCCGTGAAGCTTGTGGGTCCTACAGAAGCATAAAACTACCTAGATTTTACCCAAACTTATATATGGCTTTAAGTATTCCTTAACAGATATTAGCCCAACAACCTGTATAATGCCTGAAGGGATGGAGTCTTCATATTCTAACGCTAGCTGTATGGAGTACATCGGTACAGTACTCCAGGAACCAGCCTCGGAAAATAGAATGTCCGATTCATCTTCAAACCTGCTTCAATCCCAAACAAAATGCATCTTGCATCATCGCAAATTCACAATGGAGGCCTCACTTCCTTATCATGAACCGCCGATAACAACAATTACTATATTATCCAGCTTTCTTCTTCTCTTAAACCTCATTAATTTTAGCTTGGACAAAATCGCGCATTGTGGTCTAATTGGCCAAATCGCTCTTGGCATAGCCTGGGGAACGCCAGGTGCAAAATGGCTGTCTCGTGAGGTTGAAGATGCTGTGGTACAGCTTGGATACCTTGGTCTTATTCTCCTTGTATTTGAGGGTAATCAATCCCCTTCCCGTTTGTGTCTGAACTATTGTCTGATGAGGTATTATAGGCGGTTTGTCCACTTCTTTCAGATCTCTCAAAGCAAACCTAGGCCTCTCGTCCATCGTAGCTACTACTGGGATTCTTCTTCCAATTGGTATTTCTTTCGCAGTGAGATCTATGTTTAATGCAACTCCCTTGCAGGCTTTTGCTGCTGGTGCAGCACTCTGCTCTACCAGCCTTGGTACGACGTTCACGATCCTTGGCACAAGCGGCCTTTCTGCGACGCGTCTAGGCGTTATCCTAACAAGTGCTGCTATGATGGATGACGTCGTTGGCCTTATCATGGTTCAAGTTATCTCGAATCTCGGTGGTGATTCCTTTGATGCCATCACCGTTGTTAGACCTGTTGCGGTATCTCTCAGTTTTGCGATTGTAATTCCCTTGCTTTGCAGGTTCATCGTTCTCCCTATCACCATCTGTCTCAATGCGTTCAGAAAGGTCAATCCGAATTCGCAAATTTCAAAGCTTTTTAGTATGAGCCAGACTGCTTTTGTGATTCACACATCATACCTTCTTGGCATAGTCATTGGTGCAACCCTTGCTGGTACGTCTAGTCTCCTGGCTGCGTACATTGCAGGTGCGACTATCGGCTGGTGGGACTCTGAAGTTCCTCATCTCGAGGCTGAAGAGAGGAACACTATTGAAATCAACGAAGCAGGGGAAAGTTCGGCCATTGAAAACATGAGGACTCCGGGCTCGGCCTCTGAACAAATGCCCTTACCGAAGGTTATGAAAGGCGGTTCGGGCGTGGAGATATTTCATCAATTCTACGACCCTGCCCTGAAACGGGTCCTAAAGCCATTCTTCTTTGTAAGTTTAATAAATCTTTTAATACGAACCATTATTCACATATTCTAGGCATCCATTGGATTTTCTATCCCCATCTCGAAGCTGTTTACTGGGCCTATCATATGGCGTGGTGTAATCTACACGATCCTTATGATGTTCGCAAAGCTTGCTTGTGGTCTATGGCTCGTGTCCTTCACTAACCCCTTCCGAGTGATCTCACAAGTCATCCAAAGATTCAAGCCCAAATTCAAAAAGTCCTCAAAGAGAATTGTGCCTGGCGCTCAATGTACAGATAATTCCTCGGCACCAAGAGGCAACGCCACCACGACAGAGCATGCAGAAGGCCACGATGCTATTTCTTTGGAACCGCTAAATGACGCGGATTCTCAGGTTTCTCCCCAAGTGCGAAACTCCGCGCCAAAGCCTGAAAAGGCCATATCTCTTTACCCAGCTTGTATCGTGGGTATTGGTATGGTGGCTCGAGGAGAAATCGGGTATCTCATTTCTGCACTGGCTGAAAGTAAGGGTATTTTTGGCGCGCCAACTGATGGCCATTCATCTGAGCTTTTCCTCATTGTTACTTGGGCTATTACACTTTGTACGATTACTGGGCCGATATCTGTGGGTTTGATCGTTAACCGGGTGAGGAAGCTAGAGAATGGCAGTCGAAAGGAGAGCGGCGAGGGAAAGCGGAATGTTCTTGGGGCCTGGGGTGTGAGCTAGATACCCCGACTTGACTGAAAGAGTACTACCGAGTAATTTTAGGCTCTGGTATATGTGAGTCTCTGCATCGATAATTAACCATTATTGTCAGAACTATATATGACATTTGTCCGCCGCCAACGCAGATAACTGATGTTTAAGCTATGAAAAAATAGAAAATAATAAATTATAGGCTCGATGAAGAGTCCGTCTTAGTAACTTTAATGGTCGTTACCATGGTTTTAGTAATGCCACTGGGATGTTGACCTATGTAGCTTGCGTTCCCTGTACTATCATCACTCGCCCTCCCCTCAATCTCAGTCTGGACCGTCGTCTGGTTCACTACTCCGGATGGACTGACCATTCTATCTCGAAGCTCATACTCATGAACGCCAATGTTTATAGCTTTCTGGCTGCTCGTCTCATCGTCACCTCTGCGGTCACTAGACAAGACCTGCCAGTTCTTGCTGTTGCGGATCGTACCGCTACGTAGCGTACCACGACCATAGTTGGTATTACCCGTTGTCGGAGTCTTCTTGGAGTTCTTTCCATAATAACTTCCAAGGAAAGTTCGGAAGAGAGGCCTCAGAGTGGGTAAGCTACCAGCGATGATACCAACATTGAGCTCAACGCTAGTCCAGATAGTGATGTTGCGAGAGTCCCATAACCAGTCACCAAGTTTGCCATAGTTAGTAATGTAACCTAACTTGGTAAAAGCAGCGGCGCAAGCAAAGACACCAAGACCCAAGACACCCAGGAGTACCATTCGGGTGCGGAAGTGGACGTTTAGATTCCACAGCATAGGCGTCGGGATGATGATGGCGAAGAGAAGATCAGTCAGGATGTTGAGCGCAGAGTTCGTGTACGAAAGACTTTGTAGTGTCTTTTGCGACCAGCACTTCGAGGGCACGCTGGGATCCCATAGAACGCGGATGTCTGTGCATTGGAATATAACGGTCTGCAGTAGAAAGCATCAGCCTCTTGAGGTTATACGAATTTGAAGGGGCGTGTCATACAAAGAAGCATCCGATGGTGTAAAAAGCCATAAATACCATAATTGAGAGAATCAAGTATCGATAAAACTTGGTAGAGGCAATTCGAAGCAGAGCGCACCCGACTGATAGTTTAACAACGCAGATAGCTATAAGGAAAATCGGTTGACTTATAAAGTTCAACTTCATTCCTGTCATGTAGATATCTGGGTCAACGTCACCGATGTGCTTTCCACCGCCATAATAAAGCTGTGCGAAGATAACGCCTTGGCCTGCCCAAGACAATGCTATTGTAAATAACATGAAGGCATCCTGGAAACACGTTGATCAGCAAAGCATTCCCCAATGTAAAATGGTTGAGTGGGGTAAGAAGGAATCTAGAAAAGGAATGAGATGAAGTGTTAGTGCAAACTTACATCCCAACCAAGATTCTGAATCATAAATACTCGCACGTAGACACGAGCCAACACGACAATAGTCGCCAAAGAAATCACAAAAACGGTTGAAGCAAGAATATCAACCGCTCCATTCTCTTCAGGATTCGAAGGTAGCTGAACGTTGGGATCCATGGTGCATGAGAAAGGTCATTGCAGACAGACCCAACAACTTGGGACGATGGAGAAGGGGCAGGATAATAAGAAAGAAACGCGTAATAGAGCGTGGGGGACCAGGGGCTCTATCAATCTGTTGGCTCTTGCGAATCACGTTTTATACAGGGTGCTTTATGTCTCCATGGCCCAGGAAATCACATGAAAAACTGAAGAAGTGCCTCAGCTGCCGGTTCGTGCTCTGAGATGTGATGATATTGATCTACCACTGATTACACTCATACTTACTCGGTTCAACTACCAAGTTCATCAAGATTCTTAACATCTTTGATCTATACTCAAAACAACATGTCTTGCCACTGTGACTCTAACGTCCAAGTGTGCCATACGAGCTGCCTAACGAGGAGTCTACCCTAGCTTGTGCTACAGGTTTGGAAAATGTCTGCATCCGGATTGGCTGGCTGAATATGCAGGTACTCTGGTGAGAAAGGGTTTATGAAACGCTCAGGTCGCTATTGTGCTATATTCAGGTTATAGCCGAGGCAAATAAAGAAGGTAGGATAATATCTGCAGCGCCCAATGCGTTGCAGGTCTTGGCGGTCCACCCGATGCAAAGAGAAGCGAAGAGATGCTATCCAGATCCAGAATGCATTTCGTGAATGGTATCGAGTCAGGAGGCGAACGACCCCAATTGCTCTTGTGTTTATATACAATTTCAAATTAGATAATGAACGGATAATCTCCTCTATCCAGAATGAAACATATAGGTAGCATTGTGTGATTCGCGCACGGGATCGACATGGTGATCAACAAGTGCTTTTCTAGTCGTCGGAGAAAAGAGAGAAAACAGTGCTGGGTCCTTTCTTTGTCTCCTCTTTTCCCGTCACTAACGGGAATGTCAGTTCTGGTGTCCGAGATGCTACTCCACTACGTGCGCACGGAACTGTTCCGGATCATCAACCTTGGCCCGAGCGAAGAGTCAATGCGTCGATTAGCGTTCTCTCCGTTGATATTACTCCAGCACTGATAGTCCCCTGAAATCCAGGGCGCTGGAATGTGACAAGAACGGCTCGTTTACAGCTTGCATTTGCCTCGCCCGCACTATCATGCAATTCGCTAGCCGAGAAATCTTTGCTAAGCACTCTATTGCCCCTGAGTTGAAAAAGTCCTGCGGCGCAGTCAGCTTATCCCTGTCCCTCGTATCGAAACCGGACTAGATCTATCTATAAACTATAACTTATCTGGCTGAAGGAACCGAACCCCTCAGTCTCGGCAGCAAGGTACGGAGTTCTCGGCTTTCGAAAATAACTCTTTTCGACTGCTGGTTCTAGCATTTCAGTCAAAGACTGGATGAGGGCCTCGGAGGAACATTCCATTTGGAGATATTACAGTATGCATCTCCATTGAGAGTCCCTGGGTTAATTATCATTATCCATGATTATCATTGTTTGGCCCTGAAGAATCATTACTATTCTCCTTTTGCAACCCTGGACCCTGACTTCTGCGGAGAAGGGGAACAGTTCAAGGGGATGAGACAGTAGTATATAGCTCATTACCTTTCTGCATCTGTACACTCTTCACTCACTGGTCCTTCAAGCCACAAACCGGTGCTGCAAAGAAGATCCCTGCCCACTTCTTCCCCTCTTGTTCTCTGTCAAGGTTGCCATCATGCGTACCAGTTTCATTTCCCTCCTGGCCCTCAACGTCGCAGGCGTCCTGACCGCTCCCCAAGCTTCCAAGGCACCTGAGGTCACCAACAGAGATGAGATTGCTGATCTCGCCGCTGCTGCGTACGAGACTGCACAAGACCTCGCCAAGGATACGACGAAGCGTGCAAACACCTGCAACTGGAGTAACATCCGTGTCCGACGGGAATGGTAAGTATCGTATCCTCTCAAAATGACAACTTATCTAACCTTTGTACTAGGGGAACCCTTTCTAAGAAAGACAAGAAGGCTTATATCGATGCTGTCAAGTGTCTTCAGTCCAAGCCCGCCAAGACCCCCGCATCTTT
Organism: Fusarium concolor; assembly: GCA_013184415.1. Classification (NCBI taxonomy): domain Eukaryota; kingdom Fungi; phylum Ascomycota; class Sordariomycetes; order Hypocreales; family Nectriaceae; genus Fusarium; species Fusarium concolor. Next base: position 10,195 of record JABCJY010000231.1, on the reverse strand, counting down.
CGCTGCCGGTGCTAAGACACGCTTCGATGACTTTGTAGCCATTCATCTGAACCAGACTACGGTGATCCACTACACTGGAAATTTCCTTACATGGCACCGATACTTCACTTGGCTCTATGAAGAGGCTCTTCGAAACGAGTGTGGTTACAAGGGAACTCAGCCTGTAAGCACACTGACTCATTGTATCACCATGTCTTGATACTAATGCTCCTCATAGTACTGGGATTGGTCTCTTTCTGCCATCAGCGGCCTCAACAAGTCCCCTGTCTTTGATGGTAGTGACTTGTCTCTCTCCGGTGACGGCGAGTACATTGCAGGCCAAAAGGATATTGTCCTTGGTGCCTCCATGGGTCTCCCTCCGATTTATCTCAAGGCTGGCAGTGGTGGCGGCTGTGTCAAGTCCGGTCCCTTCAAAGACATGAAGGTCAACCTCGGCCCTGCTGCCCTCGATCTTCCCGGCGGTGGAGTTGGTGCTAACCCCAACCCTCTTGATTACAACCCTCGTTGCCTGAAGCGTGACCTCAGCGACTCTGTCAATAGACGTTTCGCCAACGCTACTTCTGTCCTCAACAACCTCCTCCAGCCCAAGACCGTCATGGACTTCCAGATGCAAATGCAGGGCGCTCCCGGCACCGGTGACATTGGCATTCACGGAGGTGGTCATTACTCCCTTGGTGGTGATCCTGGCCGAGATGTCTTCACCTCTCCTGGTGACCCTGTCTTTTACATGCATCACTCTATGATTGATCGTATCTGGTGGATCTGGCAGATGATGAGCCCCAAGGATCGTATGCAGGGCAAGACTGCTCTCCAAGGCACTAATACTTTCATGGACATGCCTCCTAGTGATGAGACAACCTATGATGACTACGTTAACACTGGCTGGGTCGGACCTAAGAAGCAGATCAAGGACCTCATGAGCACAATTGAGGGTCCTTTCTGCTACGTTTACTTGTAAACGGCAGAGTATTGTACATAGCATGTGTTCGTCTCATCCGCTAAGCGTTTTAATTACTTCAGAATAATAGACTTTAATGCTATCGACTGACTTTGCCTTGACACTCATCTATGATCGCCTTCCGGGTTGGCTCATAACCTTAGCAGGCCATCAACCATGTCCCCGGATCTTCGCCTGCATTTCCCCTGCTTTCAATACCACCCAAGACGGAGAGTAGGATCTCTTTTGGGTAATCCTTGAGAACACCCAAGTAAGACCGAATACCCTGGACGTATGGTGGCATGATGATACATTAGGGTCCAGGCCCACGGGTTCACTCGGTCCCCCTAGCAAGTTCATTATTTATCTGCATGTTGGTCCGGGTGCAACCTTATAGATTCCAGCTGCCAAGTAAAGGTCTTGTCCCGGTATTTTCAGTCCATCACGGCGGATTCTAGCCCTGAAAGAGATCACGGCCTGGTGCAACGGTTTCCCCGAGGAAACTTTAAGGATAGCATTAAATCCGCGTGGCCCGTCCCTTGCTTTACCCGAATGTTACCAATGCGCCGTGGCTTCTATGGCCTGGTGCTATATCAACCACTTTTATACATATCGAGGACTAGGTTTAAAATGTTTGCCCGAAAGAATATTTCTGTACCATAAACAAGACGTGTTTTTGGACGAACCAAACCACTGGCTTGACTGTCATGTTTTAGGTTTCACTTCTATGGGTTATCACCAAGCAAATTATCCGTCAGGGTGTAGTTTCTATTATTTACAATATTAAACTCTATTGGTTTCTAAAACCAGCCTAAGGTTTTCAGTAGTCGTAAAAACCCCTCCCGCTCTTAACACCTAGGTTTCCCTCATCCAAAAACCTCTGCAGATATTCTCGTGGTGCACTTGGAATATTTCCCCTCGCATCAGCGTAATGCTGCTCGATATCTAGAACAACATCCAGACCCACTATGTCCATCTGTTCAAACGGACCCTTGGGTGTTTTTAATACGCCCTTGAACATATCGTCGATTTCCTCTGGTGTTGCGACGCCTTCTGAAGCTGCGAGGAGGGCTTCTCTCTTGATGGCTGCCCATATTCTGATGAAATTGAATTAGTCGTTGGGAAAAGAGCTCGAGGGGAATAAAAGACTTACCTGTTGTAGATGTACCCCATTGAAGGCTTCTTTACGTGGAATGGCGAGAAGCCATGGGCTTTGCATTGCTCCATCATTAGTGTGATATGTGAAGGGTCTGTCGTCTCATGGCCCATGATCTCGATTTCTGAGACCCGTCAGTCATACTTTCTTAGTCCCGTATGAAAAATAATAAAGGCTTACCGGGCGTCTCAGGTGGCCAGTCTACATAAGAAAAGTCAGCGAAATAAATTTGACGAGCATTTTACCACTTACAAGAATGAGCACTCAGGAAACGGCTCTCATTCCTCAAATTCAGACCCTGCAATATCTCCGAACATGCGTAACTACTTGAGTTCGATGCAATGATGGTTTCTCTTGGTGCAAGAGCATCAAGCTCGGAGATGACTTTCGTCTTGAGATCAATTTGCTCAGGTACACACTTGGAGGTCAGCTAAATATACTGTATCTTGGCAGAGAGAGTTTACTCACCTCGACTACCAACCACGCAGCTTGAAGTGCTTCACGTAGGGTATCTGGCGAGTGGGTGATAATTCTTCCCCAAGACACAGACTTATTGGAATTTGTGCGAAACTCGTCAATGGCTTTGATGCTTGCTTGCAGCTGGGCTTCTTGGCCATCAACTAGATGCACATCGTTTCCTCTACTGGACCACTGAGTGAAGATATTGTTAGCAGCAAATATTATATCTCATGAGCTATGCCCACCATGAAAGCGAGGCGCCTTCCTTGGGTGCCCGCTCCGATCAACGTGACCGATGTCCTGGGTGTTACTGTAAGAACCATGTTGTCGATAATGAGAATATTGAGTTGGAGTAACGAAAAAGTCTGAGAAAAAGAAGTTGAAATATCAGCAAGAGAAAAGAGGCTCAAGAAGATCCCCTCAACCAAGTCTTTGAGTATCATTTCGGATCCGGTTTGAAGCCATGGGTGGCCAATATCTCTCCACTCCACTTTCATGTCATCGGATCCGAGGCTAAAAAAACAGGGTAATCGTATCCGTCAATTGACTCTGAGGTCAGTGGCTGGGCTCGTTTTAATTGGGGTAATTTGTTTAATTATTCCGCGCTGCGGAAAAGAACACAGCGCCAAGTCCATGGAGTCGGTTATCTTATTACCGTCGTGCAGACAATATTGCATGACTACGTGACATACAGCTGGTAAATTAATTTCTATTCAGCGTGCGCTTCCGTTTTCTCAGGCTAAAATATTTGGCTGTACGTCATTTTCCTCTAACACAGTTGAGAATTTTCCTATCGCCGCCTGAACAGATTTTGAGCTCTGAGGCAGATGTCTTAAAGTACGCTCCAACGTGGACAACAGACTCTGATATGTCTCTTCCGTGATCTTCCCAATGCTGAAGTCACGATCAATGGCTTTTCGTAATAACTGCACTCCAGCAACTGCATGATGCGGGTATGGATCAATAGACACGATCGGTACCGTGAAGACCGTTTTCCTTCCGTTGAGAGAGTCGTCTTGAACAGAATCGCGAGGCCGTTTTATTGTAAATGTATTGTGCAGGCCAAAGGCTAGCGTGCTCATTACTGTACTCTCGGCATCGATGCTTATATCGGTTATGTCTGGGAGAAGATCTGGGCGATCTGTGGCTTCGATAATGTCCACCAGCATAAGGATGCTAAGATGGTAGTGAAGCATGAGAGAAACTATACCAGCTCTTAGTAAGAAGTCATCGAAGGAATTGTACCTCTCATTTACTTACACCACCGAAGCTTTGTCTGTTGGCTGAGGAATGGCATACGTTTGTGACATTCATCCAGAAGCGGACGATAAATTATACCAAACTGTTTGGTAGAATCTATCACGGCCAGATACGCTTTTCGAACTTCGGACTCATCGTGGCCATCTCGTAGTGCTTCCTTGAAGATAGCAGCTAGCTTCCACCCAAGAAGTTTCCAGGACGCCCCCGCCGCAATGATCTGGTTGGCTCTCTCATCTGTCATTTCAGAAGTTCCTTGCTTCCACTGCCGAGCATTTTCGTCAAACATCTTTGCACAGGTTTTAACGAGACGCCATGGGAGTTCAGACTCGAAACCGAAAAGACCAGAGGAGAGGAGAGATCGACAGTTGAGAGTGAGGGACGCGGAGGTATCGAATGTCAGAGCTGCCCAGTATACGGTACTTTCGGCGTTGATGAAACCCGATGTTTCGATAGACTCTGGAGTCGTGACCATGGCTTGCGATTGTAATGATGGGGAGACCTTGGAGCCGCTAAATTGTAAGTTTCTCTGACGAGCTCGGAGGGTTTGTATTTGCTGCAAAGCAGCATGGACACAAGCCTGACCAGATATTCCATCCGTCTCCTCTTCTTCTGAAATACCCACAGGTATTGGTGTCAAGGCGAAGAGAAGCAGAGATAGCATTGATCGATAGGACGGCCTATTGATGACACGTAGCATATCCCTTCGAGCATCTCTCCAGAGAGTCTGAACGAGACTGGAGTGGTCTTTATCAGAGTTTGGGTGCGGACAGGTGATGGGAAGCCATCGTGCTGCAAAAGCAGATATAGTACTCTGGAGGGATTGCTCGATATCTTTACTTCGTCCAATTAGTTGAGCGTCACCGGCATCTACTATGCATCCGTCAAGGTGACGACAGAGGTCAGATATACTGACGTATTTATCTGCCAGAGTATGTCCAAACCTGTATATGTGAGTATTGGCAGTCGAAACGATTATTGAGCACATACAAGAAGGGACAGCTATATCTCCCCATCCAAGATCCAAAGACTGCTTCGAAACCTTCTCTGTACAGAGTATCGAGCCATCTAGAGTCTACATTCTCCATGCTGATACCTTCCCCTGAATTTCTCATTGGACTTGTACACCATGGCAGAGGTGCTGACTCAGGCATCACCGAGACAGTTGAGCTATCTCGATAGGCACCATGGTCCGGAGGCTGATCAAAACCTGATTCTTGGGAGAAATCTGTTACGCGACTACCCCTTGTCGATGATGTGTCACTTGGAGGTCTAGATGTTGTGCCACGACGCGATTTTCGCTTCACGCCTCCAGTGCTATTTACCTGGGCATTCTGGAGCCACTGGTCAAGAAATTCTCAGTCATTGGAGGGACATTCAGTGATGAGTGAAATACCTTGAAGGTGCACGCGTGATGACGGTTCCGACAGCGCGTACACGAAGACGCCTCTCCATCCGCATTAGTGCTCTGGGCATCACAAGCCACACGCGATCGACGACACTCATCGCAGCTGGAGAACTGAGTGCGACGTGTAACAAGACCCGGTGGCATATCGGATCCACTAAAGTTGGCGGTTTGCTCAGAAGAGTGATCAGGAGTTGAATGAGCGGTTTCGGATCCGGATGATGTTTGTTGGGAATGACAGAGTCCACTTTGAACAAAAGAACAGGGAAGAATGGATAGATGATGCGGGGTAATGCAGATCCCCCAGTTCAGCTTCAGTCTAGTCTGGGGTATTAACAATCTGGGTTAGACTGTTTGGACCATTACTCGTTGCACTTGTCACCTCCTTGGGGTCTCGATCATTTGCAAAGACCGAGAGATATCAGGAAGAGTTGATTTGAGATTAACTGTTGAAAGTTTAACCTAATTTTGGGGGATTGCTTGTGCTTTCTTTGCATCTGTTTAATCAACGGGCGCCGCCACATGAGGTTGGGTTTGGAGCCATGTGTGAGCAGGGATCTTCGGAACCGAGGATATATCACACACTCTCCCAGTAGCTATGACGTACAAGGTCTCAAACTGCTGTAAGAACAAGAATTTGGGACTCAAATATGGGGAAGTCACTGAATTCCATTGAGGTATAGGCCATATCTAGAATCATACAGTATCATCTCACCATCTGTAGCAGATTCATCCAAGATCAAACACCTCGACAATCGAACGAACCATTACCTAGGTGGAATGACTCGTTTATTTGCCTGACACCGGATCCGATGCCAACCACCTTGTGAATCTCCGCAAAACAAGGTGGTATTACCACCCTGACTTGTGTCTCGAGTTTCTTATTCAAGATAAGCGTTTTTTTCAACAGATTACCGTTACTATTCCGCACCTCTCCCCACCAATTGTCTTTCCCCGCCACTATATGCCGCGTTCCTCCAAGTCCAAGCGGTCACCAAGCCGCTTACGACTGTTCTGTGCTCCATATTTCAAGATCAGCAACATCAAGATATTGCGGGGAAATCATGGGGAAGACTAGGGTGCTGCGACGTACTTAAGAACGCCGATCGTCCCATCTTTTTGACATTTAGGAATAGAGAGACACAGAGTCTACAGTTTTCTAGCATCGCTTGACTGGAAAAGACTGTAATTAATCATGGCGGCTTATTCTACTCCTCCAAATGAGAAGGCTGAGGTCTTTGAGGCCGAGTCAGCTCCTACTGGCGATCGAAGAGGTCAGGTTGATCGCATTGATGCTATGGCTACGGCACCGGGAACAACCCTTGAATCGTTCTCCCACCTCGATGAGAAGAAGATCCTTCGCAAAGTACGTCTCAAGATATCGCTCGCACGCATCACATCACTGATGATTCACTCAGATGGACTTGCGATTGATCCCAATGCTCGCCCTCCTCTACCTACTCTCTTTCCTCGACCGTAAGTTTCTCACAAGCTCCTTAAAATATGCCACTAAGCACTCCAATCACAGGAGGGAACATCGGAAACGCAAAGATCGAAGGTCTCCAAGAAGATCTTAAAATGAGCCCCGATCAATACAACTGGTGTCTCACTGTCTTCTTCTTCACTTACGCCGCCTTCGAAGTCCCGTCCAACCTGCTCCTTAAGAAGCTCCGACCCAGCATCTGGCTTCCTACAATTATGATTGCATGGGGTATTGTAATGACGCTCATGGGAATTGTTCAGAATTACCATGGTCTTCTGATTGCGCGCATCTTTCTGGGCGTCACTGAAGCTGGTCTTTTCCCTGGTGTAGCGGTACGTCCATGTCATGTTTCTGGTCTGGGTTAATAAGCTAATATCGCATAGTATTACCTTACAATGTGGTACTGCCGTCATGAAATCCAATTCCGTCAAGCTCTTTTCTTCTCAGCTGCTTCCATCGCCGGTGCATTCAGCGGTCTTCTCGCTTTCGGTATCGCCAAAATGGACGGCGTTGGTGGGCTCGAGGGTTGGCGCTGGATCTTCATCCTTGAGGGAATCGTCACCGTTCTTGTTGCAATTCTTGCCTTCTGGGCTCTTTACGACTTCCCCGAGACCGCAAGCTTCCTGACAGAAGAGGAGCGTGCTTTTGTCGTCTTCCGACTGAAGTACCAGGGTCAGCAGAAGGCTGCAGGCCAAAGCCAGTCCCGCGTTGCACAGGCTGAGGAGTTCAAATGGGAATATGTCTGGGATGCCTTTAAGGATTGGCAGATCTGGGTCAATATTTTCGTTTACTGGGGTGTAAGTCAAGACTCAAAGTGTGATTTTGATGGTAATGCTAACACATAGGAAGATTGTCTGCCCCCTCTATGGAATCAGCCTTTTCTTGCCCACGATTATTCGAAACCTCGGCTATACCTCGTCCCATGCGCAGCTTCTCACGGTACCTATCTATATCACCGCAGCCATCCTTGCTGTGATCGTGGCTTGGGCGTCGGATCGAGTTGGCAAGAGAAGCCCATTCATCGTCACTTTCCTCTGTATCATGGTCGTTGGTTTTTCAATGTGCATTTCTACCCACAACCCCAAGGTTGTCTACGGTGGCGTCTTCATCGCGGCTTGCGCCATTTACCCTGCCTTCCCCGGAGTTATCACATGGTTGGCCAACAACCTGTCAGGAAGTTACAAGCGCAGTGTTGGAATGGCTATTCAGATTGGAGTTGGAAACCTTGGCGGTGTAAGCACCCTCTGCTCGACAGACGATGGTTCTCAATACTGACAAGCACAGGCCATGGCGTCCAACTTTTACCGACAAAAGGATGGTCCACGCTACATCTTGGGTCACGGTTTGGAACTCGGCTTTATCTGCGGAGGTATCATTGCAGCTCTCATCTTGATCCTCAGTTACAGCCGCATCAACAAGAGCCGCGAGAGGAGAATGGCAGCTGGTGAACACGAGACGATCTCTGAGGAGGAGCTCTCTGCTAAGGGAGACAAAGCTGTGACTTGGCGATATATGCACTAAGTTTGGGTTTGGATATATGAATTCAGTATGATGAGTGCCGTGTATAGCTAAATAAGTAAATTGGCTTCCTTCGATTTCGAACCCATCCTGATATTCTTCCAACAAAAGATGGCCTAGGAATTTGCTCCCTGGAATATGAGTTGTCTCTGATCTGTCGTGAAAGGGAGGAAGCTATGGTCTATTCATTGTCACCTTCAGAGCGGGACTGTAGTAGGTAGGCGCGCACGCATATATATTGCATTGACTCCTTCTTTTGGTGGTTCCCGCGCCTTTGGTTCAGCCTCTGATTGGCTCCACAACGCCGCACCTAGGTAGACAGCAAAGAAAGCAGAAGACAAAATATTAGCAAAAAGACAACAAAAGAAGTGAGCTCGCAAGCTAATGGTAATGCGTAATCTGGGAATCGAACCCAGGGCTCCCCGACGCTGCTCGAATGGCAACGGAGAATTTTACCACTAAACCAATTACGCGGTTCTTGTTTGATGCTGATGGTTGACTCAATGCGGATCAAGACCATTACAGATCATGGGGGATTGATGCCTCTAAAATCTCACGAAAAAGCTGCATAATGTTTTTAGGAAACTCTACCAGGCCATATTCTCCCTGCATAACTCGAAAGCCTATGTCGTAGAAATCTGGACTTTAAAATTTGAACTCAGATTCTACAAAACTCTGTAGCTGAACTGGAGCCCCACTCAACCCCGCCTACTTGTCCTTCACGCCCTTGATGATCGCTGTGAACTACATACGCATTTAAAGAAAACTCACCTTCCTTTTTATCATATCCTAATCATATCGTCAAATATTGTAACACTTGAAAATGTCACTCTACGTTCGACAACTCAACATCAATGACCTCGAGCGGTCCCTCGTTGTTGAGACAGCGGCGTTTCCACCAGCAGAGGCGGCGACTCACGAAAAGGTAGCGATTTCTCTACGCTTGAGATCACATCTAACCTTGAATCATAGATCGAATACCGTTTGACAGTCTGCCCTGAGATATGCATTGGTCTATTCCTTCGCGCAGGGGCCACTCTCCCGTCGCCCATCCCTCAGGACATCCCTTTCATCGATGACCCCGTGTCCGGTGACGACAAGCTTCTCGCACATGTCATCTCTACCAAATCGACCAACAAGCCCGTACGAGATGAAGACATGGATTACCCTCGAAACTGGAAGACAAACCCTCAAGGGGACTATGATGTTGGCCACAAGAAGAACGGGAGAACCATCGCTCTTCATGCCCTTGCTGTCTCTCCCGACTACCAGAGATCTGGACTTGGTAAAGCCATCATGCGCGCATACATCGAAAGAATGAAGGAAAGCAACGCGGCGGATAGAATCTCGATCTTGACATATGATCGACTTGTGTCCTATTACCAGAAGCTTGGGTTTGAGCACTATGGAAAGAGCGAATCAGAATATGCTGGTGTTGCTTGGCATGATCTTGTGAGTTGACATAAAAAAACTAAGAAGCTGCTCCTAACCCTGAAATAGTCATATATTCTGTCGCCCTCTCCGTGAGAAGCTTTACGTCACGTGCACTGAGTATGTTGCGCGATCATATTCCGATCTCCTGAGCAAGCCAGTGCATCATCTTGATGTATAGGAACAACTTCAAAACACATGTGTACAATTTCATCATATTTCACGTATTCAAGGGCGGTCGAAAATCTGAAATATTGTCTTGTTCATCTTCTCAACTAAAACCAGCCTGCTCTTGTTGACTACTTAGTTCTTGCCCAAATCCTCCACTGAATATTCACACATTTTCCCACGAAATAGGGTGCTTAACAATAAGCTTCTCTGTTTCTTGTTTAGATGGGATTTCTTGGATAGAAGCAGAGAATTTGAGCAATACTCATCTGATCAGTCCCTGTCTGGTAGAGGCTGAAAAGCTCTTCGTGGGATGATTCATGCTATCAAATTTCTCTACGCAGCCAAGCCACACCACTGGGCACAACAATTTCTTTGTTC